>JAGDYQ010000114.1:1646761-1829261 GCA_021962125.1 Bulinus truncatus | reverse complement strand
TTCCAAATGGTACACAATATACCAATGCCCCCCCCCCCCATTTGTTTGTCTGTTGTGATGAATCATTCCAAGTTTTATCTCACTTGGTTTTAAGAAAGTTTCCTTTGACTGGTACGAAATCATGTGGATTCAGTGGTTTCACTGTATTTACTTTTCTACAATATAAAGGTATATATTTATATGATCCAAATGTATTTTCTTTTTTGCAAAACATTTCTAAAAAGTAAAAATTGCTATTTTCATAAAAAATTTAAATTACTTGTATATAAATATGTAAATCAGTTAATACCAGTTTACGTACATTTATGTTACTATATAAATAATGAAATAAGACTATGTGGTTCGACTTTTATTTCTGCTAATTTAATAAAAAACGCTGATTAAGTGTTTAAATTTCGTGCCATCCAAAGATGAAATATGCCACTGGACACATTTTCTGTGAGGGTGTGTCAAACTTTCTCAACTATAAAGCCGTTTAAAAACAATATTGCATTATTTTCAAATGTCTACAAACACCGTTCTATTCTACTGTCGACCTGAGGGTGAGGACCAGTGGATATTTCGGGTCTTGGCTTAAGTTCCTGCCATATTTCCCGTCGTGCCTTCAAGGGCTTTGCAGTATCGGCTTTTGGTGGGGATGAAAGAAGGGCACCATTATAACCGTCTCATTAGTATTTATAATCTCTAAGAGATTTCATCTCATCCTTACACACACACTCATCTAGATGGCCCCGCAACCTGAAACAAATATTAATTATTAGAGCTGCTGTTCGATTAAAAAAATTGATCGAAATTAACGCATGATTAAAAATTTTAATCGCAAATTAACGCACATTTTAATCGACACAATATAATACATTTGTTTGTATTCAAACTAGTATGTAGTAATATCATTGCACAATATTGGCATAACAAACAAGTCAGTTTAATTTACGAAAGAGGTATAATTAATTCAGAAAGATGTATTAAACATTTGCACATATGTCTATTGATATGGTTATTGAGACCAGTTTATTGACATGTATTAATCACGTCCATCGCCGAGAGGGGGGCAGGGGGGTCATTGCCAGGGGGGCCGCATCTGTAAGGGGGCCCGGCCGCCCCTACCATGTCAATTTTTTCACGACTTATGTTTATTAAGGGGTCCGCAATTGTTCCTGCCCTGGGGCCTGTATTGGCTCTCGGCGCCACTGATCACGTCAAGTGATGCAAATTGTTTTATTTTTAAATTAACATCAATGCCAAACATGTTTTCTCTCGTTCAATTGTTTCCGAACTAATGACGTATGTCAACCGCTGTTTCCCCCCCCCTTTCCCTGTCATATTTTGTAACACTTCAACAGACCTAGGTCTTGTTTACCCTACCCTCCACTACTGCACCTACCCCCACCACTCCCCCCCCCCCGAAAAAAAAAACCCACACACGTCATTTGTGTCTTTTTCTTTCTTTAAATAATAGTATAGCCATTCTGTACTTGCTCCCTTATTATTAACGCGTTTTTTTTATTTTCCCTCCTCGCCCATCCCAATTTCATTTTTGACACTTAGCAACCTCTCTCTCTCCCCCCCCCCCCCCCCCACAAAGATGACGTTACTAAATTGCTTCCCAACCACCTTACCCCCTCTGTCCCAAACGATGGCACGTGCCGAACTATATTGCACGTGTCTACAGAATGATGTTCACTAATGGTATTCAAGGTCATAAATTAGAATTAAGAAATGACAATCCTATTGTTTCAAGGTCATATTGCTGTGATTTATGTAAACAGGACAGTTTCTGTGTTCGGGTGTTTTTTCTTGCTTTTTTAAAAAAATGTAGTCTGATCTGGTTATAGAATTGGGTTATTTACTGATTTTTTCTGCAACTCTGAAATGCTAACATTTGGATAAAATGTAACGCATTTAGGTGTTTGTGTTAAAAATGTAATCGCATATTTTTAACGCTGCAATTCAACAGCCCTATATAAAATTTAACTCAGTGTTACAATTATTCTGAAATATACAACCACTGTCTACTGTACAGGTGTGTGCATAGCCTAGTTTAGACCATGTCTAGGCAGGCCCGTAGCCAGGAATATTGGATTGGGGGGGCCAAAGACATTTTCGGGGGGGGGCGAAGAAATTTTTTCGGGGGGGGGGGGGGTTCCGAAGAAATGATCGGGGCGGATCTAGACAACTTTGACGGGGGGGGGGGCAAAACTGTTTTCATTGTTGAAAATTGGTCTTAGAACAAAAAATATTTCGATAATTTAATGTCGTCTTACCTAAACTTGCGATAACGGGAGGGGGGGGGGCAAAATTGGACGCGCGAAGCGCCGAAAGCTTGCGAACAAAGGAGAGGAGGGGATTTGGGGAGGGGATCTCAGTGAGTCCCCTCCCCAAGAAATTTTTTGCAGTTTCATATCTGGAATGGTGCATTTTAGTACCGATTGTTTAGCTATTAATTAGAAATATATAATTTTAACTACGTTTCAATAATGCATGTCATGTTGCAGTTTTGTTAAAAATAATTTAAATAGTAAAGAGTTTTAATGATAAAAATTTATTGAGGCTGAGCAATTTCTGATTCCTGTTATAAATATATTGACCAATAGTTCTGCTACACAATCGTTATATAATAGATACCTGATTTATATTATTATACTGTTTGTTTAACGTACAACCCGGGAAGAACGACAAAGATGCATGAATAAAGCTTAGCTATTTGTGTGATATTTCTTATGAAGTATTAAAAGCAAAGAACAGATCTATCAACAACAACAGCCGCACTTATTCAATTTAAAATAAAATTAATTCTGCTAAAAAGTAAATTTGCAAATTAAATAACACCACTCAGAAATCACGGAGTTTGTACTTTATTATTTTATTATACATATGTATAAAAATGAAGTCAGAAGCCAATGCTATTTTATTAACTTATTTAAGTTGCTAGTTGTCCTCAGAAGATATCAATATATAAAACTATTACAAGGCTGCGAACAGGCACATCGATAGAAATTTCGGGCCCCTGGGCTGATATTAATATTTTAAAAAGTTGATTGGCCAGCTCAGTCCGGGTCCCTAAAACTCGCCGGGCCCCTGGGCATTGGCCCCCCTGCCCCCCCCCACTCGTCGGCACTGGTTGCGAACTTATATTATTATACGTTTCAAATGTGCAAACTTCGTGGTTTAGCCAGCCCCGTAGCCTAACCCGCTAGGTGTGGAGGGCCACCCCCCACTTAAAAAAGAAGAAAAAGAGGAAAAAATAAAGAAAAAGTAAAGGTGCCCCCTTGCTGGGTATTGGTGCCTCCCTGCTTATTTTGACCTGGCTACGGGCCTGGGTTTAGCACTGAATTTACCTAAAAATGCTTCAGCATTCAGATTGTCTGTTAAATCTTTTTCAAATGCAAGCAGGAAAAGATTGCTTAGACGCTTTTGTAACATTGATCTGCGATATGGGGTGAGCATTCGTGTGAGGGTTGAGAAACTGCTCTCACACACGGCTGTTGAAGCACCAAATGCCAATGCTGCCCGAAATACCCAGAATTGAACTTTAATAAGATTCAATTAGATTAGCTATTAGATAAGCTATATATGTAAGTAAAATAGCCTGAATGATTGCCAAAATATAAACTTTTAAATTTTTATTATTATTGATTTATTAAACAAAATGATTGATGTTTTATAGCCGTTATTATTAAAATTTTGTCAAAAAACTCAAATCATGCACGGGGGGGGGGGGCTCAGGTCATGCACGGGGGGGCTCAGCTCCCCCCTAGCCCCCCTCTGGCTACGGGCCTGTGTCTAGGCACTGTCTAGACACTAATTATAGCCTATAATTTATAGGTGTCATGTATATGGAGATATTAATGCAGTTGCTGCAGACGTGACAAGCAAGATGCTGTATTGTCCAAATGCGATACAAAATTAATAAATTATGTGCAAAAAAAGGATGATACAAAATTTATAGCATCTCATTTTTTTTAATCTAATTTTAACCACGTTCATTGTACACTTGTTTTTTTTTTTTAACCTTCAACAATACACTATAGTATGTAATGTAAACTAGTAAATGAAACTTTTCTGTTTTTACATCGACCGGGTAGGGAGCAGGAGGATTACTTGTCTTCATTTCATATTACAAGTGGGGCTTTTGTCGACATACCTGGGGGCTAGGGTGTGAGCGAATTGCGACATGGTGGGGTGGTAGATCTCCTTAATAACTCAATGGACCATAACTTTAAATTGTTGAGAGAAATTCTGTTATTTTTCGTTTTTGGTGAACTTTCATCATTTTGGTAAAATTAACGCATTTAGGTGTTGCGTTAAAAATTTTAATCGCAAAATTATTTTGACGCGTTAATCGCAAATTAACGCAGTTTAATCAGCAGCCCTATTAATTACGCTTTATACAGAAGCATAATTATTATAACATAGAACATATTTGGCTCGTCCATTAATTACGTCAACAACCGGATAAGGGGGGGGGGACTACAACAAATTACATTTTGAAATTAAACAGACCGCCACAACATAACTTACACTGCATAGTTTATATCACAACAACATAGGCACCACTGTACCACCAGCGGAGCATATCAAACAGACCGGTACAACATAACTTACTCACCACATAACTTACACTGCACCAACATACGCACCATTGATACGCATATCAAACAGACCCGATACAGCATCAACTTCCGCGCCAGTGACACCACAATTACTGCCCGACGCTACACAGCCATACGCACCATCGGTAGCACTTACTTCTTATCACAGAAACTTTCACCACATTGAGTTAGTGTCGCGGCAACACTCTCAGGCCTGGTATATGTTGGTATATGTTGGTATATGTCGATATATGTTGGTATATGTTGGTATATGTTGGTATATATTCATATGTTTGCCCAGTTTGCCGGCTTGTCAAGGTCTACCTGAGTAGCCAGAGAAGTATTAATGTTGCCAGATATCACGTGAGAAATCTGAGATAGAAACCACAACTTAGAAATATTAAAAAAAAAAATGTAGGCACTCCAACTAGGTCTAACTGTAGACACTTCCGGGGAACAGAGAAAACAGGGGAGAGGATAGCCAGGAACTAATTCAACAAACGTGGCCAAGAAAATAATAAACAATAATAAATTTTTTTATTAATGATTTTTAAAAAAAAAATATTAGATTGCTAAGACAGGTAGCGAGTCACATAGTAAGTATGAGAGAGAAAGAGAGAGAGAGAGAGAGAGAGAGAGAGGTGAAATGAGCATGAAGACACAGACGCTAATGATTGTCTAACTATTACAATTACCACCCTTAATGACATTGTTTTACGTGGATTTTTCAAAGGTAGAAGACCAATTATAAAGATATAACAGAATCATTGTTCAAATTAAAAAAAAAATGGGATTTTTAACTTTAAAAAAAAATGTTTTATTTCTACCATATTCTGAGAAAATAAATAATTCTGGCATAGCTGTAAAGGACTAGAGGTTAATGTAGATTTGATTTGTTAAATACTGTGGGCAGCTGGGTTACTATCTCAGCATTTTTTTTTTACACATTGTTGTCAATTTGTAGCAGAAATAGCACAATGTTAGTTGGCAGCAATGGCATAACTCGAAATGGGGGGAGGGGGGGGGAGGGGGGGTAGTCAAGCCAGAGACGGCATCTGCATTACCTTAATATTTATATTTTTGACTCAGGAAATTTCTCCTGTTTCGATTTCTCTATCTCAATGTATCACGAGGTTGTCATGACAACTTGAAACTTTTATTTAAGACTAGAAGCTGATAGCTGCACACAATTTTTTTTTAGCAACTAATGGAGATATAAAAAAAAAAACTAGATCCGGAAATGTGGTAGATTTCATTTAAAAAACTTGAACTTAACATGCAAAGGGTGGATCTTTCACCCCCCCCCCCTTCTCTCCTTCCTCCCTCTTAATCTACTGCAGGCAATCAAGCAATTTGAGAATCTGGTAGAGAGCGAACCATGAAGCGGCAGACTAACGAAGCTGATAAATAAAACTGGTGTAGCTGACTGGGGGTCTGGCGCTCAGGTTTCTGACTGAAATGACTCTGTCAGAGAGCTTGACAAGAGAAGTCTCTCTCTCCATCTGGCAGACACACACACACACACACACACATATACTCTCAACCACTAGCTTTCTCACTCACCAATAGAAAAAACTAATACCAAACCTGAAACATACTCACAGTTTACTCCAATAATATATATATATATATATATATATAAACACTAAAAAAAATGAAACATTCATACACAGACACAAGCGCGCAACGAAAACTCTTTCTCTCTCTCTCTCTCTCTCTCTCTCACACACACACACACACACACACACATATATATATATATATATATATATATATATATATATATATATATACAAACAGTCACGAAGAGATAGAAAGACATACAAACACACGATTTAACAGACAAACACGCTACTACTCACATGAAAATAGATCTACACTCACAAGGATTAAAAATACACTCAAGTCTATCTGTTCAATTGTCTCTCTGTCCATCCACCAGTCCCTCTATCTGCCTACGTGTGTACCAGTATGCCATCAGTCCCTCTATCTGCCTACGTGTGTACCAGTATGCCACCAGTCCCTCTATCTGCCTACGTGTGTACCAGTATGCCACCAGTCCCTCTGTCTGCCTACGTGTGTACCAGTATGCCACCAGTCCCTCTATCTGCCTACGTGTGTACCAGTATGCCAACAGTCCCTCTATCTGCCTACGTGTGTACCAGTATGCCACCAGTCCCTCTATGTGCCTACGTGTGTACCAGTATGCCACCAGTCCCTCTATCTGCCTACGTGTGTACCAGTATGCCACCAGTCCCTCTGTCTGCCTACGTGTGTACCAGTATGCCACCAGTCCCTCTGTCTGCCTACGTGTGTACCAGTATGCCACCAGTCCCTCTATCTGGCTTCGTGTGTACCAGTATGCCACCAGTCCCTCTATCTGCCTACGTGTGTACCAGTATGCCACCAGTCCCTCTGTCTGCCTACGTGTGTACCAGTATGCCACCAGTCCCTCTATCTGCCTACGTGTGTACCAGTATGCCACCAGTCCCTCTATCTGCCTACGTGTGTACCAGTAAGCCACCAGTCCCACTATCTGCCTACGTGTGTACCAGTATGCCAACAGTTCCTCTATCTGCCTACGTGTGTACCAGTATGCCACCAGTCCCTCTATCTGCCTACGTGTGTACCAGTATGCCACCAGTCCCTCTGTCTGCCTACGTGTGTACCAGTATGCCACGAGTCCCTCTGTCTGCCTACGTGTGTACCAGTATGCCAACAGTCCCTCTATCTGTCTACGTGTGTACCAGTATGCCACCAGTCCCTCTGTCTGCCTACGTGTGTACCAGTATGCCACCAGTCCCTCTATCTGCCTACGTGTGTACCAGTATGCCAACAGTTCCTCTATCTGCCTACGTGTGTACCAGTATGCCAACAGTCCCTTATCTAATTTTGCATCAAAGAATATGACGGTCAAGAAATAATAAAAAACCACAACACATACATATTGAAACAATCAAAATCTAAGCCTGTAAAAACAGGACGTTTTAGAGCATTTTCATGTATAGAGAGGGAAGTAAGTCATGTTTAATAACTGTTACAAAAGTAAATAATGATTACGCCCCTTTGTTTAGCTTATAATCTACATATAATATATAAGCCCATTAGGAACCCTGAAGCCCGGCCCTCAGAGGTCCTATCGTGAAATGGACTTTTGATGTACACATGGCAGGCCAAGACCTACAAAATGATATATACATCATGGGTCTAGGACTTATGGTTGTTGAGATCTAGGGTGATGACGGACAGACAGACAAAACGGGGACAATAGAGCATTTTTTTTTCGAAAATGCTCTAAAAATAAAGACCATGATAAAAATCCTACTATTGTATAACCTCCAATGAAAAGTCTGCACCACGTGGTATGCCAGTAATGCCACCGATATAACCCCATTATCATTTGACATTCGTTACTTCGGGTTTAATCAATGACAATGTTTTTGCCCATCTCCTCTACTGGCTTTCAAAATTTCAGATTTACGCAGATAGGAGAGAGAGACCAAGAAAAAAATGAATCAAACTTGTGCTCAGGAGGAAAAATCATTTATCTTTATATACTATTTTAAGTCATTTATCATCTTTAACTATCTCATGACAAGCGTTTGATATTTTTGTCTCTCTGTTTTTTTCAGTCTGTTCTATCTTACTTCATTCAACGCTCTTTCTCTCTATGTCTCTCTCTCTCTCTCACTCCTTACTTCTTGTCTGTGTCTTTATCTCGACACACCTATAATAACAAAGAAATAGTGCATCCAAGCAGAGGCGTCATTATAGGGAGGTGCAAAAAGGAATAATAGTTTTAGTTTTCCCCACGAAACTTTCGCTGGAGACCTACCCCAACCCCCTTCCACCCCCCCCCCCCCAATGAATAATAATTATAGATCGACGCCGAAAAATACAATCCATTGTTTTCAAGTAATGTATTTGAAACCGGATGTACACTTTGTGAAGGTAAATTAGCAAAACGAGCGCCCCCCCCCTTTCGCCATTTCTTCCCCCACACTTCATACAAGTTATACCGACAGCTGAAGTTTATACAAAAGCTAAAGTAAACAAAACAACAAACTAGAAGCTCGTGATGTCATTAAACAACATAATAAACTGATTAATGCAGACATTTTAAGACCAATATTTACGGTTACAAAACATGATTATAGGAAATCGAATTCATACGATTTCAACTCACGTAAATATTTATAAAGTTTTATTTGCTTCGTAGTGAAAACAATTGTGTGATTTTTGAAAGGAAAAAAAACAAGAACAAAGCTATAGTATTTATAAAACTAGACTGGATTACAAAAAACAAAAAAAGGTTTTTTAAACTTGTGATCAGCATACATGGTCTGTAATTATTTAAATTGTGATCAGCATACATGGTCTGTAATTATTTAAATTGTGATCAGCATACATGGTATGTAATTATTTAAATTGTAATCAGCATACATGGGTCTGTAATTATTTAAATTGTGATCTGCATACATGGTCTGTAATTATTTAAACTTGTGATCAGCATACATGGTCTGTAATTATTTAAATTGTGATCAGCATACATGGTCGTCTGTAATTATTTAAACTAGCAGCAGTTAGAGTTAGATGTTGGACAAACATTGAATGACGTTATACACAGTGAGGCTAAAGGCATTCTGTTCAGGTAAACACCAGGAAGATATTAAAAAAAAAACCATCGCCTTTATGCGCGTATGCGTGTGCGCGTATGTGTGTGCGCACCTTGTGGTGCCATCTGGTTATCATTTAGAGATAGTCCGACCTGGTTCCACTGATACCTAGTCCGACCTGTTCCACTGATACCTATTTAGTCATGTCAACAAAGTAAATGCCTGGCCTCAGAAAGTGAAACCGGTGGCTCCAGCTCCCGGCTGCTAGACATAATACCGCAATGCCAGGCAGTCATGTTCTGTCCTAGGTCTGTGCTGGATGCAGTGGTGCCAGCCCCGTAGCCAAGGGGGGGCACTGGGGGGCCGTGCCCCCCCCCCGCTAGGTGTGGAGTGCCCCCCCCCCCGCTTAAAAAGAAGAAAAAGAGGAAAAAATAAAGAAAAAGTAACTAAAATGAGAAAGTACCCCCTTGCTGGGTATTGGTGCCCCCCTGCTTACTTTGACCTGGCTACGGGCCTGAGTGGTGCCTTCCAGTGCTCGATTTAAGAAAAAACCAGTGCCGGGGATGAAAAAAAAAATTCTGCAGAGCGGGGATGAAAAAAAGCTAAACCAGAGCCGGGGATGTCAATTCTCAGTGCCGGGGATATCCCCGGCATCCCCAGCGGCGGTGAGATGCCAATAATTTTTTGAGGATCTTCAATTTACAATCCATGGGCCAACAAGTAACTAATTTATTTTCATAGACAAAACCAATAAAAATATTTTAAAACATTGGGGAAACATTTGTCTTAATTAACATAGTTCACGTTGGTTCAAACAAATTTGAAGCTGCACATTAATAGGACAAGCAATGAATTTATTTTTAACAAAAAATGCAAATTTTTCATTTATTCTCTGTTTGTTGAAATTAATTATTCCATTACTCATAATAATTTCAATTATTTAAACAAATTATGACGTTGTTCCATAACTAATTCTTTTGTTGGTTTGCCAGAAGGTACATCGCTGGCAGAATGCCTTCCGTCTTTTAACCACATTGTGGCATACAACTTTGCATCAACATATTGAAGTGGTGGACCATTAATTTTAATAAACAGCAATTGTTTGATGGTTTCGACATCTAATGAATTATGACGTAAACAAACAGTTACCATCACTTAGTACATCGACGATAATGCAGCCTCGCTCTTCAACTATTTTAGTCAGATTTGTGTATAAACTTGTCGAAACAATATAGGAGTCCCCGGGCCTAAAAATGAAAACGATGCAGTATGAATTGCAATGAATGACTGTCCGAGCAGGCGCGGTTCTAGGGGTAGGCGATATACGCCTCCCACAGTTACTAGCCCCTGGCCTATATATTGGCCTTCCCGAGGTCCAATTCCTAGATCCGCCTTGTGTCAGCGAATTAATATCAGCATCATCAAGAGAAAAATCATTTTAGATTACACTGTCTGGTTTAATTTTATAACATCTGACGTATCTTATAGCTGTGAATCAGTCTTGAAAACTTTTATTACACTGTTTACGAGCAAATAGTTTTACTCCAGTGCAAACATAAATCTAGTGCGTGCAGAATAAAACATTATTTTATCAATACATCCAGCTACTGAGGTATTTTGATCTCAACTTCAAATTAAACTGATTAAAGTCGGATAATCTTAACTTGTAATAACAACTAATAGCTATGGATATACTGTAAGAAATGACTTACATGCTTTTTTTTTTTTTTAAATTTTTTTTTTTTTAAATCATTATTTTTTAACGCCGCCATTTCCAGCATGGTAGGGTGTAGTGTGCCTACCACACCAGCATTGTTGGCGGCGCTGATGCACGTCTGCCATGCCTACAGAGCGGCGGGGAGAGTGTGCCCGCTATCATCTGCAGGGATGACAGAAAGATGGGTTTTAATCCTTACCCAAACTGGCCAGACGAGCAGGGTGTGTGTGCTGCCGATCGACCAGAATTGCAAGGAAAGGGGTTTTTCCTGCCACTCGGACAGAGGGGAGGGTGTAGTGTGCCTGTACCCTCAGCCCGAAATGGCAGGCTGCGCAGGTGTGCTTGAGTGGGACGGAGTGGAAGGGTGTTGTGTGCCGACCACATCCGTCACCACCGCCAGCTGTGAATACTGCGGTCTCGGATTGTCCTCACTGACCACAGTACCACCACCCTCGCAAGTAATGGTTTTTTTTCCTGACTAGAGATCCCCTATGATCCATCCCCCGTGGATCATGGTATGTCTCTCAGACCAGGAAGGAGAGTTCACAAAATATCATGCCTAAATATTTTATGATACTCTTCAGGTTATCCGCACTTACACGCAGTAGACATAATGTGAAAATCATCGTTTTGAGATTTGACTCCTTGAAATACAGTTGTTTGTAAAAGACAACTTTGTTTGAGTTAACGTTTTTTGCATGACGACTTTTTGGACATCTTAATTTAAAATTATAAAATAAAAACATTACTTTAATCTTTGGATTTTTATATAAAAACAACTTTTTTCGATTAATAACTTGCGACTTACGACTTACGAGCGACGAATTAAAGGGAACATAAAATTATAACCAAAGATTACAAAAAAATACTTCGAACTCTTACTGTACGTTTATTTCTATTGATTCTGTAGATAGAAACGCAGTACAATATTATGAAGTTAAACTTCAAAATTTACCAGTACTCGCTCGACTTAAAAAAAATCAGTGCTGGGGATGAAAAAAAATTTCCACAGAGCCGAGGATAAATGTCATCCCCGGCAGGGATGACATTAGCTAAAGCAGAGCCGGGGATGACAGTCCTCAGTACCGGGGATATCCCCGGCATCCCGGCGGTAAATCGAACCCTGGTGCCATCTCATTGATAGACAAACTAGGCAGCCGCCCTTGTCCTCATCTTCCTGAGGGGTCCCTTCAAGTACTGATGTCTTTTTGATTTGGTGATATGAGGATATGAGGATCCAGCCGGGCACTTTCGCCACCAAATATCTTTTAAATCTCTTCCCTGAACCACCAAATATCTTTTAAATCTCTTCCCTGAGCCACCAAATATATCTGAAATATCTTTCCAGGGCCACCAGTTATCTCAGAAATATCTGCCTACGACTACCTAATTTCTCTAGTTTATGCCAAAAACCTTAGACATGCACTGCTCAAGTGTTACATTAAGTAATCAACACCATATATATATATATTAACACCATAGACACAATTATTAACACCATGGATAGAAATATTAACACTATATATATAATTATTAACATTATTTGAAAGGAGGCGGGTGATATAAAGGGGAGGCTTACCGTATGACAGATATCAAGGGAGGTAATAAAAGAAAGGAAAAGGTCGAATATAGATTAATTAATATAGAAAAAAATGAAGAGGAAATACATGAATTATTATTAGACATAAATATAAATATATATATATTAAAAAAGTAAGGCGAATATTTATAAACCAATCTATAATTAAACTGATTGATCTTTACACACTTACACAGCTCGATAGATCACCAGGACTGATCGACTAGTAAAGAAGACGACTCTATAGACAAACCCCTGTCCAGAGGCGTACCTAGGGAGGGAAGGGGTCCAAATTCGAATATTAAGTACATTATCTCATGTCATGGTGTCGAATGTCAAAATGCAGGGGCCCCCAAAGAGGCCAAGCCCCCCCCGTCCCCCAAAAAGTAAATAGATCTCTACAAAAATAAATAGGGGCTTACATTTGTTTCGCAAGATATAAATAGACATAACCATGAAGTGAAAACAGTAGTCAATATAAACTAAAGCAACAACAACAGCAAGAACAGCAACAGCAACAACAGAAGGTTTTGGCACGCGGGAGAGGTACAAATGTACAGCTGAAAGAAAATTACAGGTAATAAAACATGTACACTATGTACATGTAATCACGAACTAAGTAAAAATGTTGAGAATATTAATAAACGCATTCTTGTTGATCGGAGTCTTGGAGAAGACAACAAAAAAAAGTGTGAATTCCCCGCATTGATCTGAAGTGTGAGAGAACAACATCAATGGACTGACTGGGTGGGCCGCAGGTAAACTGATGCTAGAGGGTAGGGCCTGGTCTGTGACGGTGTGAGCTGTTTATTGTTTCCGCCATAAAACTCTGGGCTCGCCATTAGCTGCTCCACCCTTCGCACATTTGTATGCGCGCGTGTGTGTGTGTGTGTAAGTGTGTGTGTGTGTATTAGTTTAACGTAAAATGTTTTTCTATTGCACTGAACTAGATTTTACTAGATAGTAAACGAACAATGGAAGCCATTTTTCTCTCACTTCAACGAAACAGGTCACTGTGCAAATTGAGATTGCCGAATTGTAATTTGTTAACAAACAGCGGAATTAATTTTTTAACATCTTAATTAACCTTTTTGTTGAAAATTAATTTTAATGGATTTTTTAACAGAGAAATAAATGATAATCACTATGATCTATTTAATCCTAACCGATTGTGTTTTTCCGACTTTCTTTTGAAACATTACAATTTACATTGCACTTTTTTGTTTTTGTGATTGTATTTATTCGCTTTTTCCGTTTGACAAGTAAATTGTCACTGAACGCATTCCCCCCCCCCCCGTCCCAGGAGTCATTTGTTTCAAAATTTTCTGCAATATTTTAATGATCTTATTATTGAATAATCTAACTGAATGATTAATCTTTTGGCAGGACCCACAAGTGTCGCATATGTCGCGAATTCCGTCACTGCCAAGACTGACAGGTCACACGTCAACGATGCCATCAGATTCGCCCCTCCATTGGAGGCGGAGCTTGGGGGGAAAGAAGACGACTACGAACTGGAGGTCGTGACCTTGTCGGACGCCAAATTTCCAGCCAGGCGCTATGACATCACAGATCTCGGGGACCCTGGCTATTTCCAAGGATGGGCGGATGTGCAGGGCACGGGGGCCGCTAACGACTATTGCAGGTACATGAGTTGAAATGTCTGTGTGTCTTTATTACATCATGAGATGTATTGTCTATGCGTCTTTATTACTGCAAGGAAATGTATTATGCCTTTCTTTATTACTTGCAGAGAGATGTACTGTGCCTGTCTTTATTACTTGCAGAGAGATGTACTGTGCCTGTCTTTATTACTTGCAGAGAGATGTACTGTGCCTGTCTTTATTACTTGCAGGGAGATGTACTGTGCCTGTCTTTTTTACTTGCAGGGAGATGTATTGTGCCTGTCTTTATTACTTGCAGAGAGATGTACTGTGCCTGTCTTTATTACTTGCAGGGAGATGTATTATGCATGTCTTTATTACTTGCAGAGAGATGTATTGTGCCTGTCTTAATTACTTGCAGAGAGATGTGCTGTGCCTGTCTTTATTACTTGCAGAGAGATGTACTGTGCCTGTCTTTATTACTTGCAGGGAGATGTACTGTGCCTGTCTTTATTACTTGCAGAGAGATGTACTGTGCCTGTCTTTATTACTTGCAGGGAGATGTACTGTGCCTGTCTTTATTACTTGCAGGGAGATGTATTATGCATGTCTTTATTACTTGCAGAGAGATGTATTGTGCCTGTCTTTATTACTTGCAGAGAGATGTACTGTGCCTGTCTTTATTACTTGCAGAGAGATGTACTGTGCCTGTCTTTATTACTTGCAGAGAGATGTACTGTGCCTGTCTTTATTACTTGCAGGAAGATGTACTGTGCCTGTCTTTATTACTTGCAGGGAGATGTACTGTGCCTGTCTTTATTACTTGCAGAGAGATGTACTGTGCTTGTCTTTATTACTTGCAGAGAGATGTACTGTGCCTGTCTTTATTACTTGCAGAGAGATGTACTGTGCCTGTCTTTATTACTTGCAGGGAGATGTATTATGCATGTCTTTATTACTTGCAGAGAGATGTATTGTGCCTGTCTTTATTACTTGCAGAGAGATGTACTGTGCCTGTCTTTATTACTTGCAGAGAGATGTACTGTGCCTGTCTTTATTACTTGCAGGGAGATGTACTGTGCCTGTCTTTATTACTTGCAGGAAGATGTACTGTGCCTGTCTTTATTACTTGCAGGGAGATGTATTGTGCCTGTCTTTATTACTTGCAGGGAGATGTATTATGCATGTCTTTATTACTTGCAGAGAGATGTACTGTGCCTGTCTTTATTACTTGCAGAGAGATGTACTGTGCCTGTCTTTATTACTTGCAGAGAGATGTACTGTGCCTGTCTTTATTACTTGCAGAGAGATGTACTGTGCCTGTCTTTATTACTTGCATGGAGATGTATTGTGCCTGTCTTTATTACTTGCAGAGAGATGTACTGTGCCTGTCTTTATTACTTGCAGAGAGATGTACTGTGCCTGTCTTTATTACTTGCAGAGAGATGTACTGTGCCTGTCTTTATTACTTGCAGAGAGATGTACTGTGCCTGTCTTTATTACTTGCAGGGATATGTACTGTGCCTGTCTTTATTACTTGCAGAGAGATGTATTGTGCCTGTCTTTATTACTTGCAGAGAGATGTACTGTGCCTGTCTTTATTACTTGCAGAGAGATGTACTGTGCCTGTCTTTATTACTTGCAGAGAGATTTACTTTGCCTGTCTTTATTACTTGCAGGGAGATGTATTGTGCCTGTCTTTATTACTTGCAGAGAGATGTACTGTGCCTGTCTTTATTACTTGCAGAGAGATGTACTGTGCCTGTCTTTATTACTTGCAGAGAGATGTACTGTGCCTGTCTTTATTACTTGCAGGGAGATGTACTGTGCCTGTCTTTATTACTTGCAGGGAGATGTATTGTGCCTATCTTTATTACTTGCAGGGAGATGTACTGTGCCTGTCTTTATTACTTGCAGGGAGATGTATTATGCCTGTATGTAAACATTCCAAACTGGGTCATTCAATGCACATCTCTACAAACACAGTTACAGAAAAGTTCTTGATGAAACATATTCTTAGTTTGACATCAAGCGATTGATAAAGGCCACTGCATTAGGCTTTCATCGCAATCAGGCCCATCTGTCTTACAATTATCTTTGTTCTAGCATATTTATTAAGACCAAATGCTCTCTTTGATTACTGGTGGAGAGACAAACTAAACAATCCCATCTCCTTCTTTACCTGACTAAACAAACCATTATTTTGAACACAGTGTCCACTGTGCAGTTCAGTGCAGGGCAGGTTGTTACAAAGTTTAAATGCCGTTTTTTGTTATTTGTAAACTGTAAAAAAAAGTAAAAACATAAAAAGAGATTATTATCAAGGAAATAGTTAATTGTGAAACTATATTGATTAGAAGTAAAATGTCTACTGCAGATGAATGGAAGTTGGGAATACAGGAAAAAACAAAACAACTAGCTATAATAGATGTTTAATGCAGCCGTTCTAGCTATAATAGATGGTTCAATGCAGCCGTTCTAGCTATAATAGATGGTTCAATGCAGCCGTTCTAGCTATTATAGATGGTTCAATGCAGCCGTTTTAGCTATAATAGATGTTCAATGCAGCCGTTCTAGCTATAATAGATGGTTCAATGCAGCCTTTCTAGCTATAATAGATGGTTCAATGCAGCCGTTCTAGCTATAATAGATGGTTCAATGCAGCCTTTCTAGCTATAATAGATGGTTCAATGCAGCCGTTCTAGCTATAATAGATGGTTCAATGCAGCCGTTCTAGCTATAATAGATGGTTCAATGCAGCCTTTCTAGCTATAATAGATGGTTCAATGCAGCCGTTCTAGCTATAATAGATGGTTCAATGCAGCCTTTCTAGCTATAATAGATGGTTCAATGCAGCCGTTCTAGCTATAATAGATGGTTCAATGCAGCCGTTCTAGCTATAATAGATGGTTCAATGCAGCCGTTCTAGCTATCATAGATGTTTAATGCAGCCGTTCTAGCTGTAATAGATGGTTCAATACAGCCGTTCTAGCTATAATAGATGGTTCAATACAGCCGTTCTAGCTGTAATAGATGGTTCAATACAGCCGTTCTAGCTATAATAGATGGTTCAATGCATCCGTTCTAGCTATAATAGATGGTTCAATACAGCCGTTCTAGCTATCATAGATGGTTCAATGCATCCGTTCTAGCTATAATAGATTGTTCAATGCAGCCGTTCTAGCTATAATAGATGGTTCAATGCAGTCATTCTAACTAGAATAGATTGTTCAATGCAGTCTTTCTAACTAGAATAGATTGTTCAATGCAGTCTGTCAGGGATGGCTATTTGTGCTTTTTATTATTACTTCTTTCTTTTATTTATTTTTCTTTCACAACACACTATGCATCTCACAACTACATCCAATAAACTGTGACAAGTCAGATGAATTGAATATCATAAATCACTATCACTTTATTTGTTCTAATTTGTTCACAACAGGTAAATCACCACTACAGATCAACAGCTTCACAAACACATTACAAACTATCAACTCCTTCGTTTCTTCTTAATTCACTCCCTTCTTCAAACTTAACAAAACCTACACTACCCTCCTCTCTTTCTGTCGTGACCTGTATATCTCCGCGTCCCTACAACTGACCAACGCTGTCCCTTCCCACTAGTGTTGTTTTCGTTGACGAAAACTAAAACTAAAACCTTCGTTGACGAAAATGCTAACTTTTCGTCAACGAGAACTAAAACTAAAACTAAAATTAGCAGCAAGACTAAAACTAGACGAAAACTAAAATTACTACAGAAAAAACGAAATAAAAACTGAAACTAAAATATAGTGTTGCTTTCGTTCGCGAAAACTAAAACCTTAGTTAACGAAAATGTTGACTTTTCGTCAACGAGAACTAAAACTAAAACTAAAATTAGAAGCAAGACTAAAACTAGACGAAAACTAAAATAATTACAGAAAAAACGAAATAAAAACTGAAATTAAAATATGACCTGGGACTAAAACAACACTACTTCCCACCTGTCTAATTACGTAATACCTAATTCTACACGCTGCTGCTATTAATCATCAGTCCTGACCTATTTTCACTGTCCGTGCAATTCGTTTGTCTACTTAATTATCTGTCTATCAATCTATCACTCAATCTATCTGTCTATCTATCTAACAATATGACTGTCTATCTATCTATGTCTATCTATCTATATTCACTGTCCTTACACAGTCATTCTAACTAGAATAGATTGTTCAATGCAGTCATTCTAACTAGAATAGATTCTTCAATGCAGTCATTCTAACTAGAATAGATGGTTCAATGCAGTCATTCTAACTAGAATAGATGGTTCAATGCAGTCATTCTAACTAGAATAGATGGTTCAATGCAGTCATTCTAACTAGAATAGATTGTTCAATGCAGTCATTCTAACTAGAATAGATTGTTCAATGCAGTCATTCTAACTAGAATAGATGGTTCAAGCGGCCGTCATGGGTGAAAAGAGGATATAGAGATTCAGATTTTATTTCTTCCCAAACTATACCATACCATACTATACCATACCATACTATACTATACCATACTATACCATACCATACCATACTATACCATACCATACTACACCATACCATACTATACTGCACTGTAATGAACTTTAATATGCTATGCTATTCTATACTATATAATTTAGACATTAGCAATTAATTTAAAAAAAGTTCAACAAACCATGCAAACTTATCACGTGATTCGGCACTCACGCGCATTAATTCATTCACATTAACGCATGCACTCAGAGAAGCGCACACATACCCGCGCTTCATTTAACGAGGGGTGGGAGGGTGAAAGGTCACTCTAAACGTTGGTGTATTTTTAAACATTTTTTACTTTCTTTTTTCCAAACTGCACAGAGTGGTGGGAAAGGGCAAGCTTCGTTTTATGTCTTGTAACCTGGCGGGAAGCTCCGGTCAAGGTCACCACTACGTCTCTAAACTAGGCTTCGAGGCCGGACATCCCAACACCTGGTTCATGAGGGATATGGATGGAGATGGACGGGACGATTACTGCAGGTAATGAATCCAGTGTGAGCTCATCATACAACAACATTGAATAGACTTGACGTCTTTGTCTGTGTTGGTTGTATGTACGCCCGTGTATGTATGTATGTACGCTCATTTTGTATGCATTTACGCCCGTGTATGTATGTACACCCCTGTATTTGCATTTACGCCCGTGTATGTATGTGTGCCCATGTATGTATGTACGCCCGTGTGTATGAATGTACGCCCGTGTGTATATATGTACGCCCGGTGTATATACGTACGCCCGAGTGTATGTATGTACGCTCGTGTATGTATGTACGTACGTGTTTATGCATTTACGCCCGTGTATGTATGAATGCCGAATATGTATGTACGTTCGTGTGTATGTTTTACGCCCATGTGTATGCCTCGAATATGTATGTACAACCGTGTGTATGCATTTACGCCCACATATGTAAGTGTGCCAGTGTATGTATATGCGCCCGAATATTATGTACGCCCATGTGTATGTATTTACGCCCGTGTATGTATTATGTACGCCCGTGTATGTATGTACGCCTTGTATGTATGTATGTTCATCTTGTCTTTATGTATGATCGTGTTTGTATGTACACATTGTATTATGCCTGTTTGCATATATCTACGCCCTTGTGTTAGTGTGTATGCCCTTGCATGTGTGCCCGTCTGTTTGCCGAATTTGATGTGCTGTGTAAGCAGGGCCGCTAAGAGAACCACGGGCTGAGGTCAAGGGTCAGGGCTATGACCACATGCTGCACTGATTAAGTCTGAAACTACACCGACCCTTTTGTTCCAATGTAATTATTAAACTTTTCACAAGGAAGTTTCCTCATGGCGCCCATAATCACACAGCGGCATGCAGGGCTACTACCGACACCGGCCGCGGAACAAGGAAAGGGTTTGTAGTGTAGCACCTTATCATACATACATTCTACACGCGTGGATTTGTTTCAACATGGGGGTTCAAAGCCCAACCAGGGGGGAAAAAAGAGGAGGGGGTGTGTAATTGTGTGTTTGATTCGAAGATTTTGGGATACATTTGGAAAGGGGTGGGAGGGGGCGGCTAATGAAAAGGTTGGGCGACAATTATTTACATGGCTGACGTGTAAGAATTCACGTAGTCATTGGTTTGTAATATTTAATAGTAAACATACTGTATCGTTCTGTGGGTCGTAGTCTTGTGTCGTTCTGTGGGTCGTGGTCTTGTGTCGTTCTGTGGGTCGTGGTCTTGTGTCGTTCTGTGGGTCGTAGTCTTGTGTCGTTCTGTGGGTCGTGGTCTTGTGTCGTTCTGTGGGTCGTAGTCTTGTGTCGTTCTGTGGGTCGTGGTCTTGTGTCGTTCTGTGGGTCGTAGTCTTGTGTCGTTCTGTGGGTCGTAGTCTTATGTCGTTCTGTGGGTTGTGGTCTTGTGTCGTTCTGTGGGTCGTGGTCTTGTGTCTGTGGGTCGTGGTCTTGTGTCGTTCTGTGGTTCGTGGTCTTGTGTCGTTCTGTGGGTTGTGGTCTTGTATCGTTCTGTGGGTTGTAGTCTTGTATCGTTCTGTGGGTTGTGGTCTTGTATCGTTCTGTGGGTTGTGGTCTTGTGTAGTTCTGTGGGTCGTGGTCTTGTGTCGTTCTGTGGGTCGTGTTCTTGTGTCGTTCTGTGGGTCGTGGTCTTGTATCGTTCTGTGGGTCGTGGTCTTGTGTCGTTCTGTGGGTCGTGGTCTTGTATCGTTCTGTGGGTTGTAGTCTTGTGTCGTTCTGTGGGTCGTGGTCTTGTATCGTACTGTGGGTCGTAGTCTTGTGTCGTTCTGTGGGTCGTGGTCTTGTGTCGTTCTGTGGGTCGTGGTCTTGTGTCGTTCTGTGGGTCGTGGTCTTGTGTCGTTCTGTGGGTCGTGGTCTTGTGTCGTTCTGTGGGTCGTGGTCTTGTGTCGTTCTGTGGGTCGTGGTCTTGTGTCGTTCTGTGGGTCGTGGTCTTGTGTCGTTCTGTGGGTCGTGGTCTTGTGTCGTTCTGTGGGTCGTGGTCTTGTGTCGTTCTGTGGGTCGTGGTCTTGTGTCGTTCTGTGGGTCGTGGTCTTGTGTCGTTCTGTGGGTCGTGGTCTTGTGTCGTTCTGTGGGTCGTAGTCTTGTGTCGTTCTGTGGGTCGTAGTCTTGTGTCGTTCTGTGGGTCGTGGTCTTGTGTTGTTCTGTGGGTCGTGGTCTTGTGTCGTTCTGTGGGTCGTGGTCTCTGTTGTAATGTCCCATTTGTACTCCCGTCCCCCCTCTCTCTACATCAGCCTGTATATTTGTATTAGGCTTGCGTTGTGAATTTGTGATAGATGTAATTTGTATGAAGATTGTACTATGTATGAAGATTATACTATGTATGAAGATTGTACTATGTATGTACTATGTATGAAGATTGCACTATGTTTGAAGATTGTACCATGTATGAAGATTGTACTTTGTATGAAGACTGTACTATGTATGAAGATTGTACTATGTATGAAGATTGCTCTATGTATAATGAGTGCACATAGTGCAATGATCCTAAGCCAGTGCACATAGTGCAATGATCCTAAGCCTAATGCAACTCAAGCGAGAGTGAATCAAGCGAGAGTGAATCAAGCGAGAGTGAATCAAGCGAGATTAAATCAAGCGAGAGTGAATCAAGCGAGAGTGAATCAAGCGAGAGTGAATCAAGCAGTATTTATTGTTTACATCTGGGTGAGAAAACTGATGTCAGGGAAAATGTTGAACACAAATTCTAAATTGCTTTTCACTTTTTTATGTAACCATTTTAAAACAAGAATCCATCTTTGTGTGACCCTCATTTGAACAAAGGTCTTTTCATCTTTCCATACTCCTCCCCTCCCAGGTGCTTGATATCAAAGGTCAGTTCCAGAATCACCTGTATGAAAGCTGGAGAGCGAGGTTTTTATGGCAGTACAACTCAAGGAGGAAATCAGCATACATTTTCACTTCCGGGATCAGACGGCTGTCACAACAAACGTTTCAACCACGTGTTTGGAGAGTAGCAAATATGGCGGCCATGTTGATGTTTTTTTAAAAAAAATATATTGTTATAATAATTAAGCAATGATTTACTTAATATTCTTTGTTTTGCTTTAGCACTTGAATTAAGTTCTGAAACACTTTATATTAAGATTTTTATTTTTAGGCCTTAGTTAATAGAATAAATGCTTAGGCGTTTGTTTTGAAAATGAAGTAGCCTAGAATCATATGTCTAAAACAACGTTTACAAGGCCTAACTATTATTTACAAATTATAAATATATATATATATATATATATATATATATATATATATATATATATCGTCAAGAGGAACCAGAAAACTTCACAATGATACCAAACCTTTGGGGCCCCATCGTTTTCGATTAACTGCTATAACATGACTTATCTAATGGTCCGTTATTATATTTTTAGTGTTTGTCTATGTACTAGATTTGTTTCACGAAGTAAATGTTAATATATTTATTTTAGTTATTTATATACCTTGGTTAAAAATGGTTAAAAAATATTTTTTCTACCCCTCCCCCCCCTGTCATGCAATACTTAGAAAAGTCTTGACTGAGGTTTGCACTTCCAAATAACAGTAACATTTATTTAATAAAAAAAAACAACCTCAATAGTAAAATAAACTAAACATACGTACTTGGTCAGTTCAGGGGGTTAGGAAAAAACAAACAAACAATGTGTAACCGACAATACTCATCAGATATCATTTTCAATATATGGCAAAGATTTTTAGTGTCAAAACTTTTAAATTGTGTGCGCCATTGTGTGTATAGCGAACACGTTGCCACGTCATGTGCTACTCAGTATTTCAAAACTAATAAACCAAATTGGACCGAAAACTGAATTTGGGTGGTTTTGACATCAATTTTGTGTCAATGATAGCTTCAAGGGCATGGAAGAAAAAAGTTATTTTTTTTTATCAGTAGGCTATGAGTTCCTTGGCCAATACATATGTGTGGGCATTGTTCTAAACGATTCTTACAAATAACTTTGCATATGTTTTACAACTACATTTCAAATTTTGAGAACATAGCAAATTAAAAGTATGTTTCAATAATTAATTTAATGTTGATGGTTTTACATGAAATAATTTCATGTGGCATAAATAGAAAAAAATACAAAGTTTCCTTCCCAACCCCCCCCCCCCCCTCCCCTCACTGACAGAGGATGAGAAGAACAGATTTGACTGCTTGAGAGATAAAATTATTTTTTTTTAAATGCTCAGTTGTGTTCTAAATGTACATAATTTCCGCAGCACAATTTAATTCGTTTTATTTTATTGGTTGTGAGTCAGGTTTTTGTATATTCATACTGGATTCAGTAGCGTCACACGTATTTCTATATATATATACAAGGGATGTAATTCTATTTAAAAAATCTTTTGTTTCAGGGCTACATTCATTATTACCCCACTTTAACTAATAATTACTCCCCCTTGTACAATCTGTTAAGCATTTTTTTTGTTCAACTTTCCGCTAGAAACTTACATTTTTTTAACGCATTTGGTAATTTAACGGTGTTTGGGTACTTGGTACATGTTTTACCAATTTTAGAGAACTTGTGCTCGTACTACACCTTTGGGTACTTTTACTTTCATAGTTAACCATTTAGAATATATAAAGGGAAAATATTCTTATTAAACAGGTGTATATTCATTTCGGTTTACTGTTTTCATTTCAGAGGCGGCCCTAGCACAACGACCCGGTATGGGCGTTATTTGCTGGGCCGACAGCCATAACTGTAGCCAGTATCGCCCCCATCGTTACCACAGCCATAACTGTAGCCAGTATCGCCCCCATCGTTACCACAGCCATAACTGTAGCCAGTATCGCCCCCATCGTTACCACAGCCATAACTGTAGCCAGTATCGCCCCCATCGTTACCACAGCCATAACTGTAGCCAGTATCGCCCCCATCGTTACAACAGCCAGTGTGGCCGCCTCTGTTTCTGATAAGAAATAAACTGTCACTACAGTATCTCTAACTGTCACTACAGTATCTCTAATTGTCATTACATTATCTCTAATTGTCACTACAGTATCTCTAATTGTCACTACAGTATCTCTAATCGATCTAGTAATTTTTTTTATGTGTATCTTGAGTCAGGTAATTTAAAGTCGTTTATAATATTATGTTAACTTTATTTTTTTATCATGTACATCCTTGTTCGTCTTACACATTTACTTGTATTCATGAAATTTGAATATATATATATATATATATATATATATATATATATATAACTGGAAAATATCTTCTTTAAACACGTATTTTGAGTTTATAATAAACAATTGAAAATATTTTATGATACATTCTTTCATTTATTTGCACCAGGTTTAAATAACAATTTACATGTATGCAACATCTTTGAGTAAAAAAAAAAATACTTTATTTTAAGAACTCCCGAATGATTGCTTAAGTAAAAAAAAAATTGTTTTATCAAGTCAAGGGAGGCAAGTCAGGTAAACACATCTTCAGAGCCAAGACAGCAAAAGCTCTTACCAGACCAGCTGGTATTGGAAAAACAAGAGGCTGGTAAACTTATTAAAACCACAAGCCACAATGAGCTCTTTAATTTTACAAAAAGTCAGGACCGATATCAGATGTATGTAGTGTTTATATGATGTCAGATGTCTGTAGTGTTTATATGATGTCCGATGTCTGTAGTGTTTATATGATGTCAGATGTATGTAGTGTTTATATGATGTCAGATGTCTGTAGTGTTTATATGATGTCAGATGTTTGTAGTGTTTATATGATGTCAGATGTCTGTAGTGTTTATATGATGTCAGATGTATGTAGTGTTTATATGATGTCAGATGGATATATTGTTTATTTAATATCAGATTGATATAGTGTTTATATAATATCAGATTGATATAGCGTTTATATAATATCAGATTGATATAGTGTTTATATAATTAATGTACATTAAATGCAATCATCATCAATGTGAATGAGCGGAGGTGAGTGGAGCGCGGGCCGCATCAAACACCTAATTGGGCCGTACTTGGTCAGCGGGCAGTACTTGGTCAGCGGGCAGTACTTGGTCTGCGGGCAGTACTTGGTCAGCGGGCAGTATTTGGTCTGCGGGCAGTATTTGGTCTGCGGGCAGTACTTGGTCTGCGGGCAGTATTTGGTCTGCGGGCAGTACTTGGTCTGCGGGCAGTACTTGGTCTGCGGGCAGTATTTGGTCTGCGGGCAGTACTTGGTCTGCGGGCAGTACTTGGTCTGCGGGCAGTACTTGGTCTGTGGGCAGTATTTGGTCTGTGGGCAGTACTTGGTCTGCGGGCAGTATTTGGTCTGCGGGCAGTATTTGGTCTGCGGGCAGTACTTGGTCTGCGGGCAGTACTTGGTCTGCGGGCAGTACTTGGTCTGCGGGCAGTACTTTGTCAGCGGGCAGTATTTGGTCTGCGGGCAGTACTTGGTCTGCGGGCAGTACTTGGTCTGCGGGCAGTATTTGGTCTGTGGGCAGTACTTGGTCTGCGGGCAGTACTTGGTCTGCGGGCAGTACTTGGTCTGCGGGCAGTATTTGGTCTGCGGGCAGTACTTGGTCTGCGGGCAGTACTTGGTCTGTGGGCAGTATTTGGTCTGCGGGCAGTACTTGGTTTGCGGGCAGTATTTGGTCTGCGGGCAGTACTTGGTCTGCGGGCAGTACTTGGTCTGCGGGCATTAGTTGCCCATGTCTGAATTAGGATATTAAAAAGAACAAGGTATAAACACAGAAGATCAATTAGAAAATATGAATACAAAGTTTCATAGCAACTTGGCAATCAGCTCTAGAATCAGAGAAGATTAAAATAAAAAAAAAAAGAAATATTCTATTGTTATACAAATTTGTAGCATGATCATAAAAAGTATAAACAGAAGAAACAACAACACTTGAACAACTAATGTAATAAACAATATCTTTAAAAAAAAAAGTAATTGTAAATGTAAAATCGTTTCTCACATTAAAAGTCTATCGAAAATATTTTTCTTTCTTTTTTAAACACTCTAGTTTGAAAATAAGTTGATTTTAGAATTTCGTTTTTTTAGAGCATTTTCGAAAAAAAAAATGCTCTATTGTCCCCGTTTTGTCTGTCTGTCTGTCATCACCCTAGATCTCAGCAACCATAAGTCCTAGACCCATGATGTATATATCATTTTGTAGGTCTGGGCCTGCCATGTGTACATCAAAAGTTCATTTCGCGACAGGACCTCTGAGGGCCGGGCTTCAGGGTTCCTAAGGGGCTTATATATTATATATACACCTTGTACGTTCAATAACCCATTCATTTGGTGCGAAATACTGCAGCACGTAGTTTCACCAAGATTTATTAAGAAATAGTAAGCTTGTGTTCTGAGTTTAATTGAAAGTATCAGAGCTATGCAACAATTGACGGAGTTTTCGGACGATTAAATGACTATAATTTCGAATGTTTTCAATTATGAGTCCTATTTCAGTAACCACAAACCACTTGTAGTTAGATTTAAGAGAAAATAATTTTGTTTTCAAATATAAGAAAACGTCTTTTTAATATCTTTTTTTCAGATATATGCATTACACAATTGAATTTATAAACATTTACAAAATTTACAAATATTTACTGAAAGATAGCATACGTACATGTATGTATGGGCAGCTCATGTCTGTATGGGCGGCTCATGTCTGTATGGGCGGCTCATGTCTGTATGGGCGGCTCATGTCTGTATGGGCGGCTCATGTCTGTATGGGCGGCTCATGTCTCAAGGGGCGACCTATGTATGTAGGGGCGGCTCACTTTTTTTCACGGAAATTGACTGGGAAAGCCATGCATTGATGTTTTTATCAGTGCAATTTTTTTTTAAAATCAATCCATAATTAGAAATATCACAGTCCTGTTCTTCTGGTCCAAAGTAAAACAAGTCCATGGTGCAGTGGTCAAGGTTACGAGCAGGTGTCATAGATGGCTAACCTATTTGCTAGAAACTTGTTGAACACAAAAACAAATCCTACTGAGAGGCGTTGGCAATGAGACTTTTAATAAATGTTTTTGTTTGTTTAATTTACAAATTAATTATATTTTTAGTTAAATATGTTTGTAAAGTATCGGGAAAATCCAGTCGAGAAAAAAAAAATTTAGATTTCGAGAATTATCTCCACAGACTGGATTTAGTGCTAATTAATAACTTTTTCCATCTCACAAGAAGAACAAGACACGGTAAACTAACCGTTTTCTAAAATATTTTTTTTTTAAACTTTTCCATTAAATTTTAATCTTATCATGTTTAAAAGCAAATAGTTATGGGGTCAAGAAAATTCGTCCTGGTGTCAGATCAACCGGCACCTTTGCGTTCTCAATTTCCAGCAACTGATGTGAGAATATCGCAGCCTGAAAAGCATATTTGTAAGTTATCAATGCAAGGGAAGTAGATCAATTAATATTGTATATCTACAGATTTAAACACAGTTATATCCCTTGATTAGTATCCTGAGAATTTTTTTTGACTCGTATATTTGTTTAAAAAAAAAGAATTAATTATTGAATCATGCATACTAATTCATCTAACACTAAAAATGTGCCTGAAAAATTGATTAAAAATTTTTTTCCATCTAAAAATTTAAATAAATAAAAAAAATATAAAGAGAAGTTTCCTGTGGAGAAAACGATTTGATTAAAACTATCCAGCAAGAACACAATGTAGACATTGTTATTGGAAGTACGTATTAAATGATCTTTTTTTATAAAGATTCCTAATTAAAATATTACACAAACAAGGTGGCTAAATTATCACTACCTCCATTTAAAAAAAAAAAAGAAATTAGTGAAAAAATAATTGTTGGTCAGAAATTCATGAAATTAAGCTTCAAAGAAGTAAATAAAACAGAAATAAACATTGAAAAAACGAAAGTTTATTTATAGATAACATTAACTGACCACAGTTCTGGTAAAATATTCTACTGGATGTTTCTTTTTTAAAAACTTAATTTTATTCTGTGCATTGACCAGCCATCACAATACAGAAATGGTCAATGGTCAAGGACCAATGAAATCGGACAACTACACTTTATGACTTTAATTTTAAATAATAAATCCAGTTTTAGAAAAAAAAAAAGAGTCGAAAAAAATAAAAGATCTTAATGCTAAGTCCACTCCGATTAACTGACTACTTAACTGATTCTATCAGGAGATTTACATTCAAATATCTGTGACTCAGTGTCGTTATGGTTCTGATCCCCATCATCACAGTAATGGTTACAGTAATGGCTACAGTAATGGCTACAGTAATGGTCACAGTAATGGTCACAGTAATGGCTACAGTAATGGCTACAGTAATGGCTACAGTAATGGTCACAGTAATGGTCGTAGTAATGGCTACAGTAAAGGTCACAGTAATGGTCACAGTATTGGTTACAGTAATGGCTACAGTAATGGTCACAGTAATGGCTACAGTAATGGCTACAGTAATGGCTACAGTAATGGCTACAGTAATGGTTACAATAATGGCTATTTATGGTCACAGTAATGGCTACAGTAATGGTTACAGTAATGGTTACAGTAATGGCTACAGTAATGGCTACAGTAATGGTTACAGTATTGGTCACAGTAATGGCTACAATAGTGGTTATAGTAATGGTCACAGTAATGGCTACAGTAATGGCTACAGTAATGGCTACAGCAATGGTTATAGTAATGGTTATAGTAATGGCTACAGTAATGGCTACAGCAATGGTTACAGTATTGGCTACAGTAATGGCTACAGTAGTGGTTACAGTAATGGTCACAGTAATGGTCACAGTAATGGCTACAGCAATGGTTACAGTATTGGTTATAGTAATGGCTACAGTAATGGCTACAGCAATGGTTACAGTATTGGCTACAGTAATGGCTACAGTAGTGGTTACAGTAAAGGTCACAGTAATGCTTACAGTAATGGCTACAGTAATGACTACAGTAATGGTCACAGTAATGGTCACAGTAATGGCTACAGTAATGGCTACAGTAATGGTCACAGTAATGGTCACAGTAATGGCTACAGTAATGGTCACAGTATTGGCTACAGTAATGGTCACAGTAATGGCTACAGTAATGGTTACAGTAATGGTTACAGTAATGGTCACAGTAATGGCTACAGTAATGGCTACAGTAATGTTACAGAAATGGTCACAGTAATGGTTACAGTAGTGGTTACAGTAATGGTCACAGTAATGGCTACAGTAATGGTCACAGTAATGGCTACAGTAATGGTCACAGTAATGGCTACAGTAATGGCTACAGCAATGGTTACAGTATTGGTTATAGTAATGGCTACAGTAATGGCTACAGCAATGGTTACAGTATTGGCTACAGTAATGGCTACAGTAGTGGTTACAGTAAAGGTCACAGTAATGCTTACAGTAATGGCTACAGTAATGACTACAGTAATGGTCACAGTAATGGTCACAGTAATGGCTACAGTAATGGCTACAGTAATGGTCACAGTAATGGTCACAGTAATGGCTACAGTAATGGTCACAGTATTGGCTACAGTAATGGTCACAGTAATGGCTACAGTAATGGTTACAGTAATGGTTACAGTAATGGTCACAGTAATGGCTACAGTAATGGCTACAGTAATGTTACAGAAATGGTCACAGTAATGGTTACAGTAGTGGTTACAGTAATGGTCACAGTAATGGCTACAGTAATGGTCACAGTAATGGCTACAGTAATGGTCACAGTAATGGCTACAGTAATGGTCACAGTAATGGCTACAGTAATGGTCACAGTAATGGCTACAGTAATGGTCACAGTAGTGGTTACAGATTCAAGCCCAAGCTAAAGTAACCCCATGTCCTCTATCACAGCACCACGCACAAATTAGGGTTCGAAGTCGCGTAACGTTACGCGTAAGTTACCGTAAATTACGCGTAATTTACAGTAACGTAATTTTGAAAATTACGCGTAAATTACGGTAATTTAAAAATGCATATTTGACGGCCATTTTTAATTGTTTCTGTCGCAATTCGTTGTGTTAACAGTGGTGATTAATTAATTACAGTGATTAGGAGTACCATCTACATCCGGCCACAAGCCTAAACCGGAAGTATTCGTTTGGTAAAACAGCGTAAACCGCAAAGTATATTGTTTGTTTTTAATCGTTTCAGTAAACATAATAAAATATTTTCAATAAGGAAGCCAAAGTCTGGTTAAAAATAAGACAAAATCATAAAAATTTTCGATTAAGTACACAATGCCGCCATGGCAAGCGGCCGCAAGCCAAACGGGGAGGTTATAAAATAAAAAAAATCCAAAAAAAAAAATGTTTTTTTTTTTTAACGCACTGGCTACGGCACCAGCAAGTTAGCGTATGAAAGTCACTGACCTATAATCATCAAAAGTTGCAATTTTAAAAAAATTATTTTTTAGAATATTTAAATATAGGGTTAGGATTAGGATTAGGGTTAGGGATAGGGTTAGGGATAGGGAAAGGGTTAGGGTGTGGAGCAATATCTATGGCTGGTACTTGGACAAAAATAATACGAGTTCTGACTTGCTGGTGCCGTAGCAAGTGCGTTTTTTTTAAACATTATCTACAGTACCGTACCCAGGATTTTTTTTTGGGGGGGGGTGGGGGGGGGGGCTGTTCCAAGTTTTTAAAGGCAAATATTTGACAGACAATTTTTTATGAGTTACTGTCAGCAATAACATTGGGGGGGGGGGGTGCAGCCTCCCAGCCCTCCCCCTCCACCACCCTGGGTACGGCCTTGATTATCTATATATGTTCCAAATGTCATGAAACGTATAAAAAACGTTTTACTGTGTATAGTGCTTCCGTCGATCGCGTCGGCCGTATTACGCTGCGTATTGCACCCACATCGTCTGTATTTCGCTGCGGATTGCACCAGCGTTGATCGCGTGTGCCGTCTTTTGCTGAGTACGGCACCCGCGGCGGCCGTATTTCGCGGCGCATTGCACCCGCCCCGCGTTGACCGTATTAGACGGTATTACTTAGCCAAAGATGGCCGCTGCTGATGTAGTAAGTACACGACGAAATACGTGGACGACGGGCAATTTAGTATGACCGGTAAATTACAAGTAAAAACCTTTGAAAACATTATTAAAAATACACCTACTAGCAATCAGTGAGCGTGAGCAACAAAAGGAACATAAATTTTCAAGAAATTGGGCATTAATGGTACGCGTATTTTTGGCGTAACTTACGCGTAACTTACGCGTAAATTACGCGCGCCAATCTTACGCGTAATTTTCGAACCCTATGCACAATACAGCCTCGGCAAAGGGGAGGATGTCGAAAGTGAAATGGAAAAGAAACAACTGTTATTAATCAAGAGAAAAATATATCATCTATTAAAATATCTTCTAAGAAACAATAAGGCTTCACTTACAGTCCATTATTTGAGTCATCTCCAATGATACATGTATGCTTTCAAAGAAACAGAAGGTCATCATCATTGATACAGTGCATGCTTTCAAGGAAACAGAAGGTCATCTCCATTGATACATGCATGCTTTCAAGGAAACAGAAGGTCATCTCCAATGATACATGCATGCTTTCAAGGAAACAGAAGGTCATCTCCATTGAAACAGTGCAAGCTTTCAAGGAAACAGAAGGTCATCTCCATTGATACAGTGCATGCTTTCAAGGAAACAGAAGGTCATCTCCATTGATACAGTGCATGCTTTCAAGGAAACAGAAGGTCATCTCCATTGATACAGTGCATGCTTTCAAGGAAACAGAAGGTCATCTCCATTGATACATGCATGCTTTCAAGGAAACAGAAGGTCATCTCCATTGATACAGTGCATGCTTTCAAGGAAAAAGAAGGTCATCTCCATTGATACAGTGCATGCTTTCAAGGAAACAGAAGGTCATCTCCATTGATACAGTGCATGCTTTCAAGGAAAAAGAAGGTCATCTCCATTGATACAGTGCATGCTTTCAAGGAAACAGAAAGTCATCTCCATTGATACAGTGCATGCTTTCAAGGAAACAGAAGGTCATCTCCATTGATACAGTGCATGCTATCAAGGAAACAGAAGGTCATCTCCATTGATACAGTGCATGCTTTCAATGAAACAGAAGGTCATCTCCAATGATACATGCATGCTTTCAAGGAAACAGAAGGTCATCTCCAATGATACAGTGCATGCTTTCAAGGAAACAGAAGGTCATCTCCAATGATACATGTATGCTTTCAAGGAAACAGAAGGTCATCTCCAATGATACAGTGCATGCTTTCAAGGAAACAGAAGGTCATCTCCATTGATACATGCATGCTTTCAAAGAAACATTGCACTTGTTCTGTGAGGAAATGTACTATGTGAAATAATTGTAAAAACAATAAATTAACGTGATAAGTCTTTCAAGGCTGCTTTAAGTACATTTGAGTTAACTATGTGATACTAGTACAGTGTATATACAGTCGATCCCGCTTAATTGGGACCCGTCGGGACCGAGGCTTTATGTCCCAATTAAGCGGCTGTCCCAATTAAACATACAAATTTACTATTGGCTTCTTGGTTTGGTTTCTTTGAGATTTGTCCCAAATAAGCGGTTGTCCCAATTAAGCGGTTTTCCAATTAAGCGGAATCCACTATATATATATATATATATATATATATATATATATATATATATATATATATTTAACAAGCAAACACACACACACATATATGTGGGTGAGTGAGTAAGCACGTGGGAGAGTGAGCGAGCACGTGGGAAACTGAGCGAACATGTGTTCGAGTAAGCGAGCACGTGGGAGAGTGAGTAAGCAGGTGGGTGAGTGAGCGAGCACGTGGTTGAGTGCTTGAGAACTTGTGTGTGTGCGAGCATGTGTGTAGTGAGTGAGCACATAGGTGAATGAGCGAGCACGAGGGTGAGTGAGCGAGAACGTGGCTTAGTGAGCGAACATGTAGGTGAGAGAGCGATCAGGTGAGTTAGTGATCGAGCTCGTGGTTGAGTGAGCGAGCACGTTTGTGTATAGGAGAGCACGTGGGTGAGTGAGCGAACATGTTACTGAGTGAATGAGCATGTGGGTGTGTGAGCGAGCACGTGGGGGTAAAGAAAAGCAAGCCGGTTTGTGAGCGAACATGTGGTTGGGTGAATTAGCACTTGAGTAAGTGAGCCAACACAAAGGAGAGTGAGCGACGAAGTGGGTGCTTGATGGAGCACGTAGTTAAGTTAGCGAGAATCTGGGTGAGTTAGCTAAAATGTGGGAGAGTGAGACAAGATGTAGGTGAATGAGGGAGCACGTGGGTGAGTGAGCACATATGTGGGTGTACAGCCCCCCCCAACTTACTTTGTTGCCCGTAATGACTCATCATGCATGGAGAGCGTAGTCAACCCCGACCTTTATAAAGTTAAGTGAGAATAAGTTAATAGACAGTCGGTAGAGAATAAGTTAATAGTCAGTCAGTAGAAAAAATACAGTAGTGTCAATAGTAGATGAGTTACCAATTTGGTGAGTTTATTATAAATCACCTGGCGAGCCTGCCCTCCATAAAAAATATCAGCATATTTTATAACATCACATTTGGCAAGCCTACGCCACAGTGAGTGAGCGGGCATGTAGCTGAGTGAGCAAGCACGTGGGAGAGTGAGTGCGCATGTGGGTGAATAGGAGAGCACGAGGGTGAGTCAGCGAACATGTGGTGAGCGAACAGGTGGGTTAATGATCGAGAATGTGGGTGAGTGAGCGCGCATGTGGGTGAATAGGAGAGCACGTGGGTGAGTGAGCGAGCACGTGGGTGAGTGAGCGAGCCCCTTTGACAGTGAGTAAGCACGTGGGAGAGTGGAAGAGCACATGGGAGAGTGAGTAAGCACTTGGTAAAGTGAGCGAATACTTGGGTGAGTGAACGACATGTGGGAGAGTAGTAAGCACGTAGGAGAGTGTATAGGAGCATGTGGGTGAGTAAGCGAGCACGTGGGTGAGTGAGCGAGCATGAAGTGATTGATCGAGCATGTGGGAGAGTGAGCAAGCATGTGGGTGAGTGATCGAGCACGTGGGTGAGTGAGGAAGCATGTGGGTGAGTGAGCGAGCCCGTGGAAGAGTGAGTAAGCACTGTGAGAGTGAGAGAGCACGTGGCTGAGTGGGCGATCATGTGGGTGAGTGAGCGAGCACTTGGGTTAGTCATTGAGCACGTGGGTGAGTGAGCGCGCATGTGGATGTATAGGAGAGCACGTGCGTAAGTGAGCACGAGGATAAGTTTGCGAGCACGTGGGTGAGTGAGGGAGCACATGGGTGAGTGAGCGCATATATGGGTGTATAGGAGAGTGAACGGTCTCGTGGACGAATAGGCACTTGGGTGAGTGAGCAAGCATGTGATTAAGAGAGAAGCACGTGGGTGAGTAATCGCGCACGTGGGTCAATTGGCGAGCACGTGGGTAAGTAAGCAAGCATGAGTGTGAGTCAGCGAGCATGTGGGTGAGTGAGCTAGCACGTTGGTGAGTGAGCTAGCACGTTGGTGATTAATCGATGATGTTTATGAGTGAACAAGCTTGTGGTTGGGTGAGAGTACATGGATGTACTACGAACAAGTGGTAATAATAAAGTATGACTCAACTAACTTTGAAATACTGATGACATGTTCAACATACGGACCATATAGTCTCATATAGTCTCACTATACTGATGACATGTTCAACATACGGACCATATAGTCTCCCTATACTGATGACATGTTCAACATATGAAGACCCCTATAGTCTCCCTATACTGATGACATGTTCAACATACGGACCATATAGTCTTCCTATACTGATGACATGTTCAACATACGGACCATATGGTCTTCCTATACTGATGACATGTTCAACATACGGACCATATAGTCTTCCTATACTGATGACATGTTCAACATACGGACCCTATAGTCTTCCTATACTGATGACATGTTCAACATACGGACCCTATAGTCTTCCTATACTGATGACATGTTCAACATACGGACCATATAGTCTTCCTATACTGATGACATGTTCAACATATGAAGACCCCTATAGTCTCCCTATACTGATGACATGTTCAACATACGGACCCTATTATCTAGCCTACCTATGGTACTGATTTTTGGTACTTCGTTTTGTTTCTTTCATTCTCGTCTATTGTCAAGAGTGCCATCGCCATTGAGGCACTACGGAAGGCACAGACAGGTGACACACAACTCTAATGCCGGTGAAAGTTGTTTGAAATTCCCCCCCTCACCCACCCACCCAGCTTTAAATGAGTTCCGACTTTAATTGGAAAAAGTAAAGCCGCTGTGAGATGTGGATTCAGCAAACGAGGACTAGATTCAGCAAACGAGGACTAGATTCAGCAAACGAGGACTAGATTCAGCTAACGAGGACTAGATTCAGCAAACGAGGACTAGATTCAGCAAACGAGGACTAGATTCAGCAACGAGGACTGGATTCAGCAAACGAGGACTAGATTCAGCAACGAGGACTGGATTCAGCAACGAGGACTGGATTTTCTTTCAGAGACCATTCCACGTTCTGTATGGAGAACATTACACAACAGTGACCTAAATCCACTTATGCTGTCACGGATAGGTGGAAATAGTTGTGTACTCCCCCCTCCCCCACTTTTAGTCCTGACTGTACACAACGATCAACGTTGAACGAATACAATAAATCATCTATAGGGCGCCATAGGGGGGGCCACAAAACCCCAGTTTGACGCCGCCAACTTTTTTTTTCCACCATTATATTTTGTTCGCTTTTGTCAGAGATTTTTTTTTTTTGCAGCCCAATGTTTGAAAGAAAAAAAACTAGCACTATGTCAGATGTAACTATCACTATGTCAGATGTGTTTTTCTGCATTTTAATTACATACACCCTACCGCTGTACCTTTTTTTTTGTGTGCTATTTCTTTTTTAAAAAAAGTCTTTGCTACATTGTTGACTCTATGTTTTCTTTGTAACTTAATAGTGTCATGAAACTATTATAAAATATAAATGTAACGAAGACAAACTCATACATTCAGATAGGGAAAAATGGTTCATAATAAAATGCAAACGTCATTTTCCCTATATCATCACATCACAATGTAGTGAATAATTCACTTCTGACGATTGTATTGCAGTGTACACACATTATTAAAAGATGTGTTCAGTGTGTACAAAAAAAGCAGAAGTGTAAAAAGGTGAAGCGGAAAGTATTCCAGACGTTAAAGGAAAGGCGCAAACAATTGACACCTAATCTTTTAGACTGAAGGTTAGCCGGTTTCTGAATTAGGGGAGAGTTGCCCCAAATGGAACACTTAAGCAAAAGTGCTGCTAATTCATATTTTTATTAAGAGTTTTTTAATCTTAAAGGTTCCAAAAGAAAGCTATACCATTAATGCAAGAATTCACACCAAACATCTGGCATTAAGTAGTGGTCAACCTGTGATATAAGTGAAAATAGGTGACCACTGAAAATTCCATTCAAGGCAACTGGTTGCCTTGAATGGAACAGCTAGTGTCCTTAATTGGAACATCCCAAATCATGGTAGCCCTAATTGGAACAGTTAGTCAGAAGCCATAAAATAAAACTTGTTTTAAATACTTAGCAATTATAAGCCATTTTAATTGTTATTTGTAACTTTATAATAACATTACTTTTAACTGAAATCTTTTATGGTGATTGTTCTCATATAGATAAACAAAATCAAATATTAACACATTCTTAACTTATATCATTAAAAAACAACTGAGATTACTAACAAACAGTCTCTAAGTAACTGCCAAAATCAACTCTACTCTACAAAGAAACCACTAAAATCAAAGTTAAACTTATGTAGACCACGATGAACTGTTGGGTCTGGTAAGAGAGTGACTATATCAACTTCATCAACATCATCAGTGGCTTGATGTTCTGGCAAGGAGTCGATGAATGTTCTTTGACATTTACTTAGAAAATGTACTTCCCATGTCCTGTCTTGCTTTTTTGTTGTGATGTAACCAACGTGACATTTTATCTTTTTCGATGGGTAAGTGTATTTTACCAGAACCCAACTGCCTTGCTGAAGAACAGGAACAGGTTGCATCAGTGTTGTCTTACTGCATGTTGCCACTTGTTCAGATGGATTTGACTTTTTCAATGACCCTATCAGACGGGATGCTGTCTTTTTCTTATTAACATGTGTTGATGCGAGTGATTTCTTGTATGGGAGCTTGTTATATCTGCAGCATGTGAAACTCGAGACTTTCGTTTAATAGCTTTTTTCTTCAAATCAATGACAGGCAATGGCGAAATGTCTTCAACACGAACGTTTTTTGATAATGAAGTGATCAATTGAGTAGCTTCAGACATTCCCAATTGTTTTGAGTCAATGTCATCCGTTCCCTGGGTAGGTGTCCCAGGAACACAGTGTCGACTTTGGGAGGCCATAAGTTTCTGCTGCCTTGTTAAGGCCCATGTCACCCCGCTGCACCGCAGAAACAGCCCGATCCAAATCTTCTGAACTCCATTTGTCTCGGACACGCTTCATCTGAGAAATAAAAATAGCATAGTATTTTACTTTTTACAGAGTATGATCCGGAGATTATATTGCTCTAGATATTTTATATAGTCTAGGTTACAAACACTCATATTTTAATTAGTTGCCCTGATTGGAACACATGACACATTTTGTTCCAATCAGGGCAACATCACTGTTCCAATCAGGGCAACTATGACCTACTTTGGTTTGCCATCGTGTAGTTCAGACACAGATCAACAAACTCCTATTATCGCTCACAGACTGACAAGAAGTATCAACAAGCATTGTGTAACACAAATATAGTTTGTTTATTTATTAAGGTTTCTTACCTTTGCACTCGCTACTTTGGTTGTCCAAAGATAGATGAACCTTCGCCGAAACCTGTTTCCTTCGATATCTTTAAACAAAATTACAAAAATGACAACTGTTACTCGCTCACTTGATAATATCCGGTAAGAACCGCACTACTAACGTTGAACAAATCGACAATAATGTATTTATGCGCCGATAATTCAGTGTTCCATTCAAGGCACTGTTCCATTTGGGGCAACTCTCCCCTAGTTTCAACAGACTTGCGGTGTTACATTAAAAATTAGAATCTTTTTCTACTAGAAACATATCACTAATTGCGTATTGAATTTTAGTTTGTCAAAGTTGTCTAGATCCGCCCCTGTATATATATATATATATATATATATATATATATATATATATATATATATATATATAAACACGTATTAACAAGCAGGCATAAGAAAACATACAACCATAAAAAAAGAAACATTAACACACATAAAATACAAACACATAAAGATACATACATAGTACATACATGGGCGTATTCATTGGGGGGGGGGGCAAGGGGGCATTTGCTCCCCCCCCTTACATTAAAAAAAATGTCATAAAGTTGTTATTTTTGCCCCCCCCCCCCTGGAAAAATTCCTAGCGACGCCCATGAGTACATACCCTAATGCACACAAACACATAATATATGTTTAATCTACAATAGTCAATGAGGATTATTTTTAATAGCAACATTAAAATGACATCAGTTCATTCAACCATTGGCTGTTGCCATTGGTCAATGTTAAAGTGACGTAGTGAACAGTATCGTATGAAAGAGTTATATAACACCAATTACGATTTTTTTTTTGTTTATAAGGGGAAAACATGAAAGCAAAATAAATTTAATCTTTGTTGCAGTAAGATAAACATTTGCGCAAACAGAAACAAAAATTAACCATTAAATTAATTCGTTGCAACAGATTTATGACTGACCTTGACCGACTGTCTCTATTCATTCTAATTTGTTGGTCAGTGTGATCGGTGGTGTGCGAAAATGACTATTGTTGGTCAGTGTGATCGGTGTTGTGCGAAAATGACTATTGTTGGTCAGTGTGATCGGTGTTGTGCGAAAATGACTATTGTTGGTCAGTGTGGTCAGTGTGGTGCGAACGTTACTATTTCGAGTCTATTTTGATAAATAAAAGTGTCTATCGGAATAATATTGGATCAAAGGTAACGATATTTTCTTTGTCCTTAGACATCAAGATTCGACTGTTTAACACCAACGTCAAATCAGTCCTGCTATATGGAGCGGAAACGTGGAAGATGTCTAAGACCACACTAAGGAAAGTCCAAACCTTTACAAACAGCTGCCTCAGAAGAATCCTCCAAATTCGCTGGCCAGACATCATCAGCAATGTCAGCCTTTTGGAAAAGACCTGCCAACTCTCAACTGAAGAAGAGATCAGAAAGAGGCGATGGGGCTGGATAGGACACACCTTACGCAAACCAGCAGCCAGTATTACAAGGCAGGCACTGAGGTGGAACCCACCAAGGTAAACGGAAGAGGGGCCGCCCAAGAAACACTTGGCGTCGAGATCTGGAAGCGGACACCATAAAGATGGGACACAACTGGAATCAGCTGGAGAAGATGGCAAAGGACAGAGGAGTCTGGAGATGTGTTGTTGGTGGCCTATACCCTGCCATGGGTGAAGGAGGATGATGATATGAATGACATTTATAATGGTGTAATATGAATGACATTTATAATGGTGTAATACGAATGACATTTATAATGGTGTAATATGAATGACATTTATAATGGTGTAATATGAATGACATTTATAATGGTGTAATATGAATGACATTTATAATGGTGTAATATGAATGACATTTATAATGGTGTAATATGAATGACATTTATAATGGTGTAATATGAATGACATTTATAATGGTGTAATACGAATGACATTTATAATGGTGTAATACGAATGACATTTATAATGGTATAATACGAATGACATTTATAATGGTGTAATACGAATGACATTTATAATGGTGTAATACGAATGACATTTATAATGGTGTAATATGAATGACATTTATAATGATGTAATATGAATGAAATTTATAATGGTGTAATATGAATGACATTTATAATGGTGTAATATGAATGACATTTATAATGGTGTAATATGAATGACATTTATAATGGTGTAATATGAATGACATTTATAATGGTGTAATATGAATGACATTTATAATGGTGTAATACGAGTGACATTTATAATGGTGTAATACGAATGACATTTATAATGGTGTAATACGAATGACATTTATAATGGTGTAATACGAATGACATTTATAATGGTGTAATACGAATGACATTTATAATGGTGTAATACGAATGACATTTATAATGGTGTAATACGAATGACATTTATAATGGTGTAATACGAATGACATTTATAATGGTGTAATACGAATGACATTTATAATGGTGTAATACGAATGACATTTATAATGGTGTAATACGAATGACATTTATAATGGTGTAATACGAATGACATTTATAATGGTGTAATACGAATGACATTTATAATGGTGTAATATGAATGACATTTATAATGGTGTAATATGAATGACATTTATAATGGTGTAATATGAATGACATTTATAATGGTGTAATATGAATGACATTTATAATGGTGTAATACGAATGACATTTATAATGGTGTAATACGAATGACATTTATAATGGTATAATACGAATGACATTTATAATGGTGTAATATGAATGACATTTATAATGGTGTAATATGAATGACATTTATAATGGTGTAATATGAATGAATGACATTTATAATGGTGTAATATGAATGACATTTATAATGGTGTAATATGAATGACATTTATAATGGTGTAATACGAATGACATTTATAATGGTGTAATATGAATGACATTTATAATGGTGTAATATGAATGACATTTATAATGGTGTAATACGAATGACATTTATAATGGTGTAATACGAATGACATTTATAATGGTGTAATACGAATGACATTTATAATGGTGTAATACGAATGACATTTATAATGGTGTAATACGAATGACATTTATAATGGTGTAATACGAATGACATTTATAATGGTGTAATACGAATGACATTTATAATGGTGTAATACGAATGACATTTATAATGGTGTAAGAATGACATTTATAATGGTGTAATACGAATGACATTTATAATGGTGTAATACGAATGACATTTATAATGGTGTAATAAGAATGACATTTATAATGGTGTAATATGAATGACATTTATAATGGTGTAATACGAATGACATTTATAATGGTGTAACACGAATGACATTTATAATGGTGTAATATGAATGACATTTATAATGGTGTAATATGAATGACATTTATAATGGTGTAATATGAATGACATTTATAATGGTGTAATATGAATGACATTTATAATGGTGTAATACGAATGACATTTATAATGGTGTAATACGAATGACATTTATAATGGTGTAATACGAATGACATTTATAATGGTGTAATACGAATGACATTTATAATGGTGTAATACGAATGACATTTATAATGGTGTAATACGAATGACATTTATAATGGTGTAATACGAATGACATTTATAATGGTGTAATACGAATGACATTTATAATGGTGTAATATGAATGACATTTATAATGGTGTAATATGAATGACATTTATAATGGTGTAATATGAATGACATTTATAATGGTGTAATATGAATGACATTTATAATGGTGTAATATGAATGACATTTATAATGGTGTAATATGAATGACATTTATAATGGTGTAATATGAATGACATTTATAATGGTGTAATATGAATGACATTTATAATGGTGTAATATGAATGACATTTATAATGGTGTAATATGAATGACATTTATAATGGTGTAATATGAATGACATTTATAATGGTGTAATATGAATGACATTTATAATGGTGTAATACGAATATGAATGACATTTATAATGGTGTAACACGAATGACATTTATAATGGTGTAATATGAATGACATTTATAATGGTGTAATATGAATGACATTTATAATGGTGTAATATGAATGACATTTATAATGGTGTAATATGAATGACATTTATAATGGTGTAATATGAATGACATTTATAATGGTGTAATATGAATGACATTTATAATGGTGTAATACGAATGACATTTATAATGGTGTAATACGAATGACATTTATAATGGTGTAATATGAATGACATTTATAATGGTGTAATACGAATGACATTTATAATGGTGTAATACGAATGACATTTATAATGGTGTAATACGAATGACATTTATAATGGTGTAATACGAATGACATTTATAATGGTGTAATACATTTATAATGGTGTAATACGAATGACATTTATAATGGTGTAATACGAATGACATTTATAATGGTGTAATACGAATGACATTTATAATGGTGTAATATGAATGACATTTATAATTGATGACATTTATAATGGTGTAATATGAATGACATTTATAATGGTGTAATATGAATGACATTTATAATGGTGTAATATGAATGACATTTATAATGGTGTAATATGAATGACATTTATAATGGTGTAATATGAATGACATTTATAATGGTGTAATATGAATGACATTTATAATGGTGTAATATGAATGACATTTATAATGGTGTAATATGAATGACATTTATAATGGTGTAATATGAATGACATTTATAATGGTGTAATATGAATGACATTTATAATGGTGTAATATGAATGACATTTATAATGGTGTAATATGAATGACATTTATAATGGTGTAATATGAATGACATTTATAATGGTGTAATATGAATGATGAATGACATTTATAATGGAATGACATGATAATGGTGTAATATGAATGACATTTATAATGGTGTAATATGAATGACATTTATAATGGTGTAATATGAATGACATTTATAATGGTGTAATATGACTGACATTTATAATGGTGTAATATGAATGACATTTATACTGGATGACATTTATAATGGTGTAATATGAATGACATTTATAATGAATATGAATGACATTTATAATGGTGTAATATGAATGACATTTATAATGGTGTAATATAATGGTGTAATATGAATGACATTTATAATGGTGTAATATGAATGACATTTATAATGGTGTAATGAATGACATTTATAATGGTGTAATATGACATTTATAATGGTGTAATATGAATGACATTTATAATGGTGAATGACATTTATAATGGTGTAATACGAATGACATTTATAATGGTGTAATATGAATGACATTTATAGTGTAATGAATGCATTTATAATGGTGTAATATGAATGACATTTATGGTGGTGACATTTAGCCAATATGAATGACATTTTATAATGGTGTAATATGAATGTAATTTATAATGGTGTAATATAGAGTGGCATTTATAATGGTGTATCTATGAATGACATTTTTATAATGGTGTAATATGAATGACATTATAATGTGTAAATATGAATGACATTTATAATGGTGTAATATGAATGACACATTTATAATGGTGTAATTATGACTCAGACCATTTATAATGGTGTAATATGAATGACATTTATGGTGTATATGAATGACATTTATAATGGTGTAATATGGATAACATTTATAACAGAAATCCAGGCAGGCCTTAGACTGGAATCCTCCGTCTAACGTCACGAGAGGAAGACCCGAAGCGCATATGGAGACGCAGTTATAGATAGACCGGGCGGGCGAGCTGGGAAGAGCTTAAAAAAACTTGCGAAATACGAGATCGTGACAAGTGGCGTAGCTTTCACGAGAGACGCTGTTTCGGAACTAAAGGAAACATGATGAGTGATGATGATGAATATGAATGATGACATTTAATGTTTATAATGGTGTAATACGAATGACATTTATAATGTTTATAATGGTGTAATATGAATGACATTTATAATGGTGTAATGAATGACATTTATAATGGTGTAATACGAATGACATTTATAATGGTGTAATATGAATGACATTTATAATGGTGTAATATGAATGACATTTATAATGGTGTAATACGAATGACATTTATAATGGTGTAATACGAATGACATTTATAATGGTGTAATACTAATGACATTTATTGGTGTAATAATGACATTTATAATGGTGTAATACAATGACATTTATAATGGTATTGTTACCAACGACATTTATAATGGTGTAATACAATGACATTTATAATGGTGTAATACAATACATTTATAATGGTGTAACACAATACATTTATAATGGTGTAATATAATACATTTATAATGGTAATATGAATGACATTTATAATGGTGTAATATGAATGACATTTATAATGGTGTAATATGAATGACATTTATAATGGTGTAATATGAATGACATTTATAATGGTGTAATATGAATGACATTTATAATGGTGTAATATGAATGACATTTATAATGGTGTAATATGAATGACATTTATAATGGTGTAATATGAATGACATTTATAATGGTGTAATATGAATGACATTTATAATGGTGTAATATGAATGACATTTATATGGTGTAATATGATGACATTTATAATGGTGTAATATGAATGACATTTATAATGGTAAAACTGACATTTATAATGGTGTAATATGAATGACATTTATAATGGTGTAATATGAAATGACATTTATAATGGTGTAATATGAATGACATTTATAATGGTGTAATATGAATGACATTTATAATGGTGTAATATGAATGACATTTATAATGGTGTAATATGAATGACATTTATAATGGTGTAATATGAATGACATTTATAATGGTGTAATATGAATGACATTTATGTGTCGGGTGTAATATGAATGAGCAGTTTATAATGGTGTAGTATGAATGACATTTATAATGTGGTGAAATATGAATGCACATTTATAATGGTGTAATATGATGACATTTATAATGTGTAATATGAATGACATTATAATTGATGACATTATAATGGTGTATGGGTGACATTTATAATGGTGTAATATGAATGACATTTATAATGGTGAAGTATGAATGACTGTTGCAATGGTGTAATATGACTGACATTTATAATGGTGTAATATGAATGACATTTATACTGGATGACATTTATAATGTGTAAATATATGAATGACATTTATAATGGTGTAATATGAATAATATTTATAATGGTGTAATATGAATGACATTTATAATGGTGTAATATGAATGACATTTATAATGGTGTAATATGAATGACATTTATAATGGTGTAATATGAATGACATTTATAATGGTGTAATATGAATGACATTTATAATGGTGTAATATGAATGACATTTATAATGGTGTAATATGAATGACATTTATAATGGTGTAATATGAATGACATTTATAATGGTGTAATACGAATGACATTTATAATGGTGTAATACGAATGACATTTATAATGGTGTAATATGAATGACATTTATAATGGTGTAATATGAATGACATTTATAATGGTGTAATATGAATGACATTTATTATGGTGTAATATGAATGACATTTATAATGGTGCTAATAAGATGACATTTATAATGGTGTAATATGAATGACATTTATAATGGTGTAATATGAATGACATTTATAATGGTGTAATATGAATGACATTTATAATGGTGTAATATGAATGACATTTATAATGTCGTAATATGAATGACATTTATAATGGTGTAATATGAATGACATTTATAATGGTGTAATATGAATGACATTTATAATGGTGTAATATGAATGACATTTATAATGGTGTAATATGAATGACATTTATAATGGTGTAATATGAATAACATTTATAACAGAACCAGGCAGGCCTTAGACTGGAATCCTCAAGGCAAACGTCACAGAGGAAGACCCAAGCGCACATGGAGACGCAGTATACTAGATGTGACCGGGCGAACAGGGAAGAGCTGGGAAGAGCTTAAAAAACTTGCTAGAGATCGTGACAAGTGGCGAGCTTTCACAGAGGCCCTATGTTCCACAAGGAACTAAAAGGAAACATGATGATGATGATGATGAATATGAATGACATTTTAATGGTGTAATATGAATGACATTTATAATGGTGTAATATGAATGACATTTATTATGGTGTGATAGCTAAAAACAAAGATGTTAATAATTTAACAAAAAAAAATGTCCTACGTCCCACTACCATCCTACATTTACTTTGTTCAGCTGCCAGTGAAAGTTATTTTCAAAACTGTTTTGTTTATTTGCCAATAGTTCATTTCTCCAAGAAAATGGTCAAATCTCAAGGAACGCATACAGGACAAAAAAAAATTTAGTTTTATAAAATTTGTCAGAAACAATGTGGTCAACTTAATAAAAAAAAATTGAAGAGCTTTCTATTATGCTATTCTATTTAACTATTTCATAATGTTATCGAACATCACCTACCAACAGATGTTAATCAATCACTAATAAAAAACATCGACTACTATAAAGTGGTTGGGTTGATGTTTGTGATTGTGAAATATTTCACTGTTAAGATCGATGCCGTCAATAGCCAGCCGAGTTGTGCACAGTCAAAAAACTTTTCGATTGTCTCACAAATTACTTTTTATGATAACCGCGGATACTTCAAAGTACTGAAAAGCGAAATAAAAGGTCTTACATATTATAGAAACTATTTAACGCAAGAGAATTACAAAGTGCACATCGCATGCTATTGTACACATTCAATACGAACACGTTACATGTCATTATACACATTCAATACGAACACATCACATGCTATTATACACATTCATTACGAACACATCACATGCTATTATACACATTCATTACGAACACATCACATGCTATTATACACATTCATTACGAACACATCACATGCTATTATACACATTCAATACGAACACATCACATGCTATTATACACATTCAATACGAACACATCACATGCTATTATACACATTCAATACGAACACATCACATGCTATTATACACATTCAATACGAACACATCACATGCTATTATACACATTCAATACGAACACATCACATGCTATTATACACATTCAATACGAACACATCACATGCTATTATACACATTCAATACGAACACATCACATGCTATTATACACATTCATTACGAACACATCACATGCTATTATACACATTCAATACGAACACATCACATGCTATTATACACATTCAATACGAACACATCACATGCTATTATACACATTCAATACGAACACATCACATGCTATTATACACATTCAATACGAACACATCACATGCTATTATACACATTCAATACGAACACATCACATGCTATTATACACATTCATTACGAACACATCACATGCTATTATACACATTCAATACGAACACATCACATGCTATTATACACATTCAATACGAACACATCACATGCTATTATACACATTCAATACGAACACATCACATGCTATTATACACATTCAATACGAACACATCACATGCTATTATAAAGTAAAGAACGTGCTACTTCCTCCTCCACCTCCACCCCCCTTACACTTACCAAAAGCCGGCCGTTTTGTCTCAGTCAATTGGAGGCATGACAATGAAACGGCTGGGAACCAGATATTATATTTAATGACTGTACCTTGATTTTGTCTTCATGAATTGAAACTATACAACAAATGGTACATGTACAACTAGATAACAGTTTTACGAAATGTAAACTATACAACAAATGGTACATGTACATCTACATAACAGTTTTACGAAATGTAAACTATACAACAAATGGTACATGTACATCTACATAACAGTTTTACGAAATGTAAACGTAAATAGTGACAGGTGAGAAACAACAGTTCATGAAAAAGTTCTAGAATTATTTTCAGTGAAATCAAAATTGTGTTGCCCATGATCCTTTACAAAAATTGTTCAGATTTTCCCCAAGATGGCCGCCAAAAAGAGGATGTTCACTTCTACCCCCCCCTCCCCTTATTGTTTTTCTTTTGTTCTCTTTTCAACCCAAGCGCAACGAATAAAACCGTCTATTGTTGATTGTTGCTTAACTGGATTGTTATCACTCAGTGGCCTTAAAAGTTTTAAGTTATAGTTCGAAGGATATGCTTCAATTTCATTCTGCGAATTTAATTAGTTTCAGGAAATTCAGGTAAACTAAAGGTAACTTCATTTCTTATCAGTACTCGAACTACTTCCCGTTAATGCCAAATATGCACTAAGCTTAGCTATATTTAAACTTTATTAGACGGAACCCGAAAAAATAATAATACAGAGTCCGCTTAGTGGAACCCTAGACACTGAGTAACGATTAAATCATACAATTCAAACAATTATATAAAAAAAAAACAATAATAAAGTTTATGTATATCTAAGCTAAGTGCATATTTGCCACGGGTCCGAATAACAATCAGGCTTTATTGGGACGGGGTCCGAATAAAAATCGGAGTTTATTGGTAACCGGGTCCGAATAGTCACTTCGAATTTATAAATAATAAATATAAATACTGAAGTCTTTAAAATATTTTAAATAATGTATCATTTTACTATTTGCTAATTTGATCATTGAAATAACTTTTTATTACTTATGAAAATGGCGACTAGTGAAACCTCGGTCGAAAATAATGATATGATTCTGGATGCACTGAAATTGTTTGTTTGTAGTAAAACCGACATGCGTATGTTTTTCAAGTTCCTGACTATGGGGCAGCCCCGTAGCGTGAAAATACTACAGCAGGGGCCAGGCATTCTACAGCAGGGGCCAGGCAATAGCAGGGGGGGGCAGGTAATACATTTTACTAAGGAGAAAAAATAAGCAGAGGGGGCCAGACAAAACGCTACGGGCCTGCTATGGGGGTGAATGCGACAAAATTTGCATAACTTTTTATCAGCGGCATGTTTGCGTGGCACAATTACAAAAATTTTTGTCTCGTGTGATACTATCTTAATATGGAGCCGGAGCCGTGCCGGAGCCGTCAAATTTGTGGGAGCCGGAGCCGGAAAAAAAATTGGCGGCTCCGCAAGCCTGGATAAAGAGTCACCAGGCCCATGGCATGGGCTTAAGGAAACGAGGAAGTTCCTTTTAACTTATTTCATGGAGGAAGCCCTCCTCAGTATGCGGGCTGTTACTAGTAAGGGAACATTCTTCAGGTCAGAGTTTTCTTGCTGGAGTTGATTTAACACAAATATATTTAGACTAGCTGTCCCGCGGCGTAGCATACGCCGCCTTATCAATCAATATAATTACTGTAATTATTTTTTAAATAAGCAATCAAACAAAATAACAGGCTGACATACATGGTATGCAGAGTTGAACTTTGACCTATCATGTGCAGACTTTATGGTTATTATCTGGTACCTTCCAGCAACTTGTTTTTTATTTTGTTGTGTACATATTTTTAGTTAATTCTTTGGATGCCTTGATTCTCGATGAGCTGCCAGACTGAATTTTCTCTTTATTGGTTAGATATATATTAATGCCGTTTTTTTAATATCAGGATTTTTTTAATTGTAATTTTTTTCATTCAGTTTCTAACAAACATATTTCGGGTGGTGGGTGTTTTAATTTTTTTCGTTCACTTTGTGTCTGCCTCAATCCACCCCTTCCCCCACCACACTATAGTGTTATTTTGATGTAGCATTTTTTTTTCATTCAAATCCTGGCAGTCTCTGCTTTGTATTCTTTTTTTAGACTTGCTTAACACAGCGAAAGATTCTTTTCATCTAACCTTCATCCTACACTATTCAGTACAGATAGATGTTAGTTAATATTTTTTTTGGTAATGCGTACATATTCTGAAACAGTTAACATTTGTCTGTAATGCGCCATACACATTTATAATTTACTTAATAGTGATTTTCCCCAAATCAGCAGCACAAAGCAATCAAAACAAAATATTTCACAATATCTAATATTTTATTGTCTACACTTCAGCGTTGAATGTGTTCTCTTGACCCAAATGTAGCCTATTGGTAGCGCCGGCCCAGCCATAGCATTTTCACATCTATATTTATACTCCATTTGTTTTAAATTCTAAAATTGGAAATTAGTTCAATATTACTTTCTTCACACGCAATTGCATTATTAAATGTGTTTTTTTTTTACAATAATCAGTTGACATTCTAATGTTATTTTATGTACGGCATTCCATCATTTTCCGCTGTCTAGACATAAAATCAGAAAACAACGCGAGTTGTCGAGCGCGTCTTGCTTTCTGTGACGTATTCGGGAATTCCACAATCTATAAATGGTCCTGCGTCTTCTGGAAGATGAGAATTATATATATATATATATATATATATATATATATATATATATATATATATATATATAAAGTATTGTTTTCTCTAATTTATGGTACTAATCATCATCTGGTTCGGAGGAATTTTCGGAAATGTTTAATTTGTAGCGGAATGTCTAGTTATCGAATGACAGCTTCTAACTGTGTTTAGCGGACTAACCTTTTGATTCTATTAGGTACATATCGAGTTATACGGTGGCTGTAGGTGAGTTTTACCTAGAGCAAACCGCGATCTCTCCCCCCTCCCCCCACACCACCCAAGAAAAAAAAAGTTTGTCAGTTTTACATCAGGATGGTGCATGGTAAAAAATTGTAAAAGAAACCTTTTTTGTTTTGGTCTCCAATATTTTTTATCTCATTACAGACAATAAAGTTTAGTATTTTATTTTTGAGTACTTTTGTAGTGCATTATAAAAAACAAAAAAAAAGGTTCTAAATTTTTTTTATTCATTTAAAAAATGTAAAAAAATGTTTGACAGTTTAACTTCAAGACGATGCATGGTAAAAATTGTAAAATAAAATTTTCTTGTTTTGGTCTCCAACAGTCAATACAGTTTATTATTATTATTTTTTCTTTTATAGTGCATTCTAATAAAACATAAAAAAAGGTTCTAAATTTTATTGTTTTCATTTAAATTATTCTAAATTCACAGGTTGCTACAACAATAATAGAAAATAGAAAAAAAAAGATTTAGCTCTAGTAGCTAAAAATGTCAAAGTTTCTGCTGAACTTCAAACTACTCATACTTTGTCGCTTTGTTATTGTTACCTTCGTCTTGTCTGTAGCCTTCATAACTATGATTTACGTCCAGCATCATGACAGTTTCATACATACTCGCCCAACAAACGCCAACACTCTGAATGAGATGAAATCACAATGGAACGCTAGTGTCAACTTATTGCTGACGAACATAAATCTAACTTTGGAAACAGGTTTAGATAAACTGTTCTCGAGAATACATTCAATTGACGTTTCAAAGATCGAATCTCATTATGAGGGTCTTATTAAAAATTTGACCGAGGATAATTCCAGAATGGAGTCTGTCATTTCGTTTCTAGCTCAACCAATGATAAACGACCACAATTTTCAATACGTGCTCAATCAAAAGAACGCATGCGCTGAGTCCGAAACGGAAGTTCTCATTGTAGTCCCGTCTGCTCCCGATCATTTCACGAAGAGATCAAACGTCAGAAACGGCACCATTGGATCATTTGTGAGCAACGATTTGAACAGGGCGAAAATTTTTTTTTTATCGGCAGGACGACATCCGATTCAGTTCAGCAGGATCTTGTGAAGGAATCGCAGAGATTCAACGATATCGTTCAGGAAGATTTCAAAGATGTCTACCGAAATATTCGATACAAGGCAGTATCGATGCTGAAATGGGCCAGCACGTTCTGCTGTAACGCGTCTTACGTCATTAGAACGGATGATGACGTAAAAACTGACGTCGCTCCTATAGTTCCGCTTCTGAAGGCAACAAGCTCTGTATACGATAATTTCATTTTCGGCGAAGTTCGACAAAAGGATCAGCCACAACGAGAAACCAACGGAAAGTATTCTTTAACTCTCGAAGAATTCCCCGACAGAGAATTCCCGCCCTTCGCTCTGGGCGGTTTGCTCGCCTATCCAATCAAAACAGTTCAACTGTTGTACCAGGCAGCTCTGAGAGTGCCGCCCGTTTGGCTGGATGACGTCTATTTTCGGTGCCAAGCTGCTGTCAGACTCATTATTTCATTTCCGTCATTAAATTTCTGACAATCAGACAATCATAGTTTAATAGAGTTTTCATGCTTTCAAACAACTCCATTTAAGAATAAATTAGAAAAATATGTTTTTTTTTTTCATATTTAAAAAAAAAAGGGGGGAGGGGGGTCATTTTTTAATAGCAGATTGAAATTATATGACATTTAAAAGGTTGACGTTAAACTCTACTATTTTTCCCAATAAACACTTTCATATATTGATTATTAATATATTTGTATTATTAAAACATGTATATTTTGATTAAAAATATATTTTAATTATTAATATATTTTAATTATCAATATATTTTGATTATTAATATATGTTAATTATTAATGTATTTTGATTATTAATATATTTGTATTATAAAAACATATATATTTTGATTATCAATATATTTTTTATAGCAGATTGAAATTATATATAACTCTTCTATTTTTCCCAATAAAAATTTTCATATATTATAATTCTTAATATATTTTGATTATTAATATTTTCGAATTATTAATATATTTGATTATAAATATATTTCAAATATTAAAATTAAGTGAGCCAATGTACTATGGTCAGCCGGTTTTTTTTAGCCAAAAAGGACATTTTTTTCTCTGCACAATCAGCATATTAAAACAATAAAAAATGTCCTCCAATCACATATCATTATAAATTAATACTAAATATCAGAACATATCAGGAGAACGAAGATAGAAAAAGAGACAGCGAAATGGGGTGATGATGAGGTAGTCCATGATCTTTGAGCGGAGAGTGGGGTGATGATGAGGTAGTCCATGATCTTTGAGCGGAGAGTGGGGTGATGATGAGGTAGTCCATGATCTTTGAGCTGAGAGGGGGGTGATGATGAGGTAGTCCATGATCTTTGAGCTGAGAGTGGGGTGATGATGAGGTAGTCCATGATCTTTGAGCTGAGAGTGGGGTGATGATGAGGTAGTCCATGATCTTTGAGCTGAGAGTGGGGTGATGATGAGGTAGTCCATGATCTTTGAGCTGAGAGGTGGGGTGATGATGAGGTAGTCCATGATCTTTGAGCTGAGAGTGGGGGTGATGATGAGGTAGTCCATGATCTTTGAGCGGAGAGTGGGGTGATGATGAGGTAGTCCATGATCTTTGAGCGGAGAGGGGGTGATGATGAGGTAGTCCATGATCTTTGAGCTGAGAGTGGGGTGATGATGAGGTAGTCCATGATCTTTGAGCTGAGAGTGGGGTGATGATGAGGTAGTCCATGATCTTTGAGCTGAGAGTGGGGTGATGATGAGGTAGTCCATGATCTTTGAGCTGAGAGTGGGGTGATGATGAGGTAGTCCATGATCTTTGAGCTGAGAGTGGGGTGATGATGAGGTAGTCCATGATCTTTGAGCTGAGAGTGGGGTGATGATGAGGTAGTCCATGATCTTTGAGCTGAGAGTGGGGTGATGATGAGGTAGTCCATGATCTTTGAGCGGAGAGTGGGGTGATGATGAGGTAGTCCATGATCTTTGAGCTGAGAGTGGGGTGATGATGAGGTAGTCCATGATCTTTGAGCGGAGAGTGGGGTGATGATGAGGTAGTCCATGATCTTTGAGCGGAGAGTGGGGTGATGGCGAGGTAGTCCATGATCTTTGAGCTGAGAGTGGGGTGATGATGAGGTAGTCCATGATCTTTGAGCGGAGAGTGGGGTGATGATGAGGTAGTCCATGATCTTTGAGCTGAGAGTGGGGTGATGGTGAGGTAGTCCATGATCTTTGAGCTGAGAGTGGGGTGATGATGAGGTAGTCCATGATCTTTGATATGGAAGAGCCAATAAGTAATAATTAAAAATTTTCCCAGTTTTTAAAGAGCCACTAAAATTGTTGTTTCAATATTATGGTATTTGATTAGGATTTGATATATAATTTTATTTTTGATTTAAAATAAATGGCTTTAAATAGGAAATAATATTTATTCATATAACAACATTTTAAACTTTAAATAAATAATGCTAATAGATAGCAACAATAGTTACATCAATGGGAGCATTGGCCTTGCATGCTTTTTGAAAGTTTTGCTAGATCTGGCACATAACTTGTTATTTTCAGCTTCAAGACCCCCTTATTGATTTTTATTTGTTAGTTGGCTTCTTACTTGACAATCTTTTATATTCATGCAAGAGAACGCTTGCTCACACGAATATGTTGACACAAAGATCATCAGCACTCCAAATGCCAACTTCTTCACCTGAATGTTTCATTCTGGAAGACTATTCCATGAGCCAAATATTAGTGCCTAAACTCGCGGTATTTCTGTTAGAGCTGTACACTTGTGTAGCGCAACGTGCTTGCTTTTCTGGACCTCCATCCAACTCTTCTAGCTTGCTCTCGAGTTCTGTGAACTTGCCACTCCACAAGTGTTTGGTTTTCAAATCCAGCAGTTGCATCAATTCCAAAATGGCTCAATGTTGATTTCATTTGTATTTGGTATTGAGAGAATTGAGAGGATTTAATATGAACGCCACAGTACTTGCATTTTTTTGAATTGCTCAAATCTCACAGCGAATCCATTCTTCATTTTGTTTATAGCTATACTGAAGTAATTCGTGTCCAGTGGCGCAGCTAGGCCAAATCATCATTACATAATTTACGTTATAAAGTTACAAAAAAAAGACTCAAACTGTCTTTTTTCACTATGTGAGCCTCCACCCCCCCAGCACTTTTTGCTGGTTGCGCCACTGTTCGTGTCAATAGTTGCATTGTTTTCATCACGATATTGCTTCAGATTTTATAAAATGAAGTAATTTACCGCTCTCCAGGTCTTCGACAAAAACAAACAAACAAACAAACAATTTATTTTCAAAACAAACCAAGGAGATGCTGGGTTTCCTTTTCCTTATAGTTTTATATTTAGCTTATTTAGTTTGTTTGTGATATCCACCATGAAGTTGAATTTTTTCAGCCATTTGTCTTCTTCCAATTCAGGATGGACAACACCTTTTCTATTTAATTAAGAATGATTTTATTTCAGTCAAGCAAGAAGAAAAACGTTTCATTACATTACCTCTGGAAAACCATCTCACTTTATTGTGCAGAAGTGGGTCAGAATACTGGCTTTCTATTTCTTCAAGAAATTCCTTAAATTGGCGATGGTAGAGTGCTTTTGCCAAAATGCTGTTAATGATTTTAATTACCAAGTTCATGACCTCAACTGTTTCGGACGGACATGTTTGGGCACAAAGCGCCTCTTGGTGAATTATGCAGCGAAACGGTAAAATTTCGTGGTTAAATTTTTTGCCGAAGAATCGTTGTTGCTCCTTTACCTATTCCTGTCATACTTCTGGCTCCACCAGTTACTATGGAAATGATTTTATTTATATCTATTTCACAGTCTTCCAAGCATTTTTGCACAGCATTTGCTATATCTTCTCCACGAGTTTGCCCTGAGAGCGGCTGCGCAGTTTTTTTGGACATTGTTACGACATATACCTGACGAAAAGGGAAACAACTTGTCCAGTGTCTTTTATGTCGCAAGACTAATCTATAGCAAGTGATAAAGCAGACGCAAATTTGATGTCTTCCACTTGCATATGTGTTACATTTGAAGATATTTTAGCAATTCTATCTTGTATTGTTTAAGCAGATAATGGCAAATCTTTGATTTTCTTCACTATTTCTGTTTTGGTTTGTAATCACGAAACAGTTCTTCTGCTCCACATATGAAACAATCTTTGACGTACTCATCACCTGTGAATGGTATCCCTCTTTTTGCAATTTGTAGTGATATTGCAAAGTTTGCCAGATTTACACTAATTGTAGATTGGATCCAGTTACTTAGCATAGAACTCGACTGTTGTTGTTGTCTTTGAAGCTTAATTTACAGCTTTTTCCCATGCGCTACCGGTTGGATATTCAGCAGTGGATTCTATATGTTATGTAGTAAAGTGTCTCTCTAAATCTGATTACTTATTGTGTGCAAGTTTTCTTTGCAGATGAGACAAGTCGGAAGGCCATCTGTGCTGCATATGAACGCAAACGATTCCGTCCAATCCTGATTGAAAAGCATTTTCACAAATATACACATAGAGTGCTGTGGTGTGTGTGTGTGTGTGTGTTTGCAATAGGGTGTGTATGTGTGGTGTGTGTATGAGTGCAATGGTCTGTGTTACGTTTATGTGCAATTGTGTGTGTTACGTGTATGTTATATATTTATATGTGGAATAGTGTGTGTGTGTGTGTGTGTGTGGTGAGCATGGTATGTATTGGTGTAATTTGAAACGAAGTGGCTACAATTTAGCCTTTATCTACATGGGTGAACTAAGAACTAGTCGTAATAATAAAGTATGACTCAACATACATTGAATCGACTAGTTTATATACTTCTGATCTTAAACAGTTGTACTGGGGGGGTGGGGTGGGTATGGTATGCCGAGAATCACCCGTAGAAAAGTGTGGACGACAATATTTCGACGCTCCCACACCATCTCTGTCTAGCCCAGTGTTGAAGTAAATTGGGTCAGTAGCCTCTATTCAATGAGCTCCACACATCCACAGTTTCCATGCTCAAGGAAGTTAATGTTGTGTTTACTTAACGATCACAGTTATACTATGTACCGAACAGTTCAATACATTATTCGTATGACGGCACATTTAGTCATTATTACTTTTATACCCATTACATGCAAATATTTATCTTCCGATGAAAAAAAAAACCAACTTATTTTTAGATTGACGCCAGTTAAACCGCCATAATGCATGGTGACAGGGACGAGGCGTGAGTGTTGTCGGTCATAGTCTGCGGGAAGCAGAAGAGCATTAAAGAAGAGCAGCGACGACGAGGTCATAAAATCCTTTAATGTCACACTATGAAGTGCTGAAGGATCATTTGTGCTGCGGATGCACATTTCTTCTTTCTGATCATCAGATTTCTCTATGTATTGCCTCAAGCAAGCAGCAAGGCCGTTATTCTCATCCACTGAGAGAAAAGAAAACCAGAGGAATGAGTTCTGCACTAAGGTACGGGAGATGTCCAAACGTTTTCAAAACAGTCTGAAAAATAAAGGGAGAAACATTCTTATAATCAATGAGTAGCTTGATGAAATCCAGATCATTCATAGGTACCTCTGCTAGAATGGGACGCTGAATCCAAGCTTTAATGTAAACCAAGGATGCAAAGATACCAAATTCTGCAACTGATCTGTCTTCATGCTTAGTCAGCTTGAATTGATGACGGAAGAGATAAATCTTCTTGATGCAGTTTATTTTAGCCATTCCCCTTGCATGGTGATAAGCTCCTGGAACACGAAAACGCACCCCAAAAGGGGGGGGGGAGATTCTTCACAGGAAGATAAGATTCAGAGTTTGAAGTTCTTTGTAATCTTCACGTGGCAAATATATTGAGTTGTCTCTCATTTGAAGGATATTTGAACAAAATGTGATGACTTCTTTTAATGGCTTGAGATTTTGCTCCAGTCGAACATCGTGGCATATACTAAATTCTGCCTGTCTTATTTTTGGTCAAAATGTCTTAAAGCGCTTGAATAGCGGGGCATCCAGTCCAGTTGTACTACCCCCAAATGTCTTATTGAAGACGGCTGTGTTTGTAAACATACCATTGGCCAGTAGGCTCAGTTAGGGGAAGTACCTAGCTCAATAAACATTGGCATGTCCACTAGACAGTATACAAGCAAAGAAATAGGTCATGAAAAAATTGTACCAACTAACTGCCAGACGGCTGTGTTTGTAAACATACCATTGGCCAGTAGGCTCAACTAGGGGAAGTACCTAGCTCAATAAACATTGGCATGTCCACTGGACAGTATACAAGCAAAGAAATAGGTCATGAAAAAATAATACCAGCTGACTGCCAGACGGCTGTGTTTGTAAACATACCATTGGCCAGTAGGCTCAACTAGGGGAAGTACCTAGCTCAATAAACAGAAGTTGTGTCAACTTCTATGCCAGTTTAATGAACAACACTGTTTGATCTAGTAGTCATAACTAAATGAATGATATTTATATAGCCGCAACATTTGATCTTATAACACTTGATTTTTATAACCAAATTGAAATGCACTGGTGAAGCTGGCTATTTGTATGAAAATCAAAATTTTATGAGTTTTCTAGAATTTCCCGGAACCTTCTCAAGTTTTCCACGGTTTTCTAGAAGCTTCTAGAACCTTCTAGAGATTTCATAGAACCTTCCAGTACGTTTTAGAATTGTATAGATTTTTCTAAAACTTTCTAGAACCTTCTAGCATTTTCAGCTGTATGCTTTATATATTAAATACTCACATTAAAAATTCATTCAAAATGATTTAAAACATCAGTGTCGATGAGGCAGTACTAAATAAAGTCATGTATTCATGAAATTTTTTCTGTGATGTTTTGAAGTCAAAGGAAACAAAAAAAAACAAAATGCTCCGAAAAAATTTGACAAAAAGTTTTTTGGGCCACCCTAATATATATATATATATATGGTGGGCCAAAAAAAGTGAGAACATCATATAACATGCGAAATATTTAAAAATATAGTTTAATTAATTGTATAGTTTCATGTAATTTTGTTGCAAAGTATTTAGCCAATCAGAAATCCTGTTCAATGTGTCCCCCTTGCATATCAACAACTTTTTCTAAGCGTAGACGCCACTCTTTTATGTTACTATCAATGCATCGCTGTCCCAGATTTCTCCACTCTCTTCAATTATTGCCAACTTCAGCTGCTCCAGTGTGGTAAATTTTCGTCGAAGGTAGACTATTTCTTGCAAAGAACCCCATATGGCATAATCTACTGGGTTTAAATCAGGACTGTTCGGTGGCCACATGCCTGGCTCAATGAAGTTAACATTCACCTGAGGAAGAAAGTTGATATTATTTCTGGCTGAGTGAGAAGGAGCTCCGTCTTGCTGTAACGTCCAGTTTTGACGACCACATTTCGTCTGAATTACAGGCAACAAACCTTCTCTCAGAACATTTTCACAATAGTATGCACTGTTTAATTTGGCACCTGGTTCAATGAGCACAATATCAGTTTTCCCCATTAGAGAAACACCAACAGATACCATGATACTGCGGCTGAAATGGTCACGTTCTCGTATAAGCCGACTTTCCTGAACATGCGCTTTCTTTTGTTTCAGTGGGATAAATACGATCATTTTGAGAATTAACTGATGTGGCAACGGCGAACGTCTTTTCATCTGTAAACCAGATGTTCCGTACACTTCTCTCATTAGAAAACCGCTCAAGTAGCTGCCGACTATGTTGCAAGCGTTTCAATTTGATATTTTGATTCAGCTTCAGCCCGATCACACGCTTGTACGTTTTGAGTCTTAAATCATGTTTTACAATACGTCGAATTGACGAACGTGATATACCAGTTTCTCTTGCTATTTCCCGTGGACTTTTGTGACTGTGAAGATCACCATCTTGACTGCAGATCAGCTCACTCACCCGCTCAATATTCAGTTGTATTCTGGCCGATTTTGGTCTACCACTTTCGGGTTTACGTTCTGTTGTACCGTTGTTGTTAATTTTATGTACAACTCGACTGACACTATCTATACTCCAGGATAACTCGACTGACACTATCTATACTCCAGGCTTTGTTGAAAAACTCATTGCCGATTCTCCTAGCACCCCACTGTTTTTCAATTCGCAAATTTTTAATCAGAATACGGTCGTCCGTGGTAATTTTTGTTATTCTTGGGAAAAAAAAACTTAAATTTTTTCTTTTGTAAACAATTGTTATATTAAAATCCAAAATGGCACCCAGAAATTGTCGAACTAATGACGTCATATATTTAAACGGGCAAGTAAATGAGTAAGCAATTTAAGATATTATGCATATAGCCTAACAAACTTTGATACAATTATATTACATGTACTGTCCACGCAATGTTCTCATTTTTTTGACCCACTCTGTTTATATAATATATAAGAAGATGACTGAACGAAATCCGATAGAAGGGATAACAAAGAAATATACGAAATACTGCCATGAACAGAATACGATATGAACAAAAATAACAAAGATATGTATGAAATACTGTTATAGAAAATAACATTTGACTTTTATTTCCATGAACACAATATGATATGAAAACTACCTGATGGAGACACACGGGTTTGACGATTATGTATTTAAGGATATATATATATATATATATATATAGAGAGAGAGAGAGAGAGAGAGTAGGCTTTATATATATATATATATATATATATATATATATATATATATATATATAACAGGCATTAACAAGCAGGCATAAACAACATACAACCATAAAAATAGAAACAATAACACACATAAAACACAAACACATAAAGATACATACATAGTACATACCCTAGTGCACACAAACGCATACTATATGTTTAATCTACAATAGTCAATGTGGACAATTTTTAATAACAATATTAAAATGACACCCGGTGAATGAAGTGACGTTGCGAACAGTATTGTATGAATGACGTAACACCAATCAGGATTTTTTTGTTACTAAGTGGAAAACATTAGAGCAAAATAAATTTAATCTTTGTAGCAGTAAGATAAACATTTGCGCAAACAGAAAAAAAAACAACAACATTAAATCAAGATGAATTCTTTGCAACAGATTTACAGTATGCTTGGGCGACTGTCTCTAATTCAATCTAATTTGATGAGTGATCAGTGTGGTCAGTGTGGTGCGAACGTTACTATTTCGAGTCTATTTTGATAACTAAAAGTGTCTATCTGAATAATATTGGATAAAAGGTAACGATATTTTCTTAGGCGCGTCAACACTATCTAAATAGTTTATAATTATTGTAATATGTGATTAATGTAACGCCTCTAAGATTATTTCAAAGTATTGAGGCTATGACTATAACTTTGTTTCTGACCAATTAAATAATAATAAGCTTTTTGTAATCTATACAATTTTGCCTGGTGTGGTGTTAGAGGGGTCCCATTTTTCGGAGATCTCATCGGCGATGATTAGTTAACTATACTCCTCCCTATAGTAATGTGTGTACATCTTAATTAGGGATGTGACGAAGTGCGAATTCGAATCCGACAACATTCCAACTTCGACGTTTTTTGAGCAGATTCGAATCCGACGGATTTTAAAAGAAAAATTCTATCGGATTCGAATTTGAAAAACGCAGTGGCTAGAGTTCGTCTAGACGGACGCCGTAATATTTTTTTTTTGGGTCCGTCTATAGATGTGCACATGCGCGCCAATTGAGATTAAGAGTAAAGATTACCGCATGTACGGAAATTATTCTTTATGATTTTTTTCGGGTCTGTTCTTGGACAGATAAAGGCGGAGGAAAACAATATCATTCAAACTACAAAAATTAGCGAATAAAACAAAAAATTATGCGCTAAATTAGCATCTAGCGTACCCCCTTTCCCAGAGACCATATAAAAAACACGTCTTTTTTTCTTATACTTATATTAAATACCAACGAAGTCTTGCGGGAAAAAGACAGTGACAATTTCCTTATTGCTTTTGTGACATTTTTTAAACAAATAAACACTGTATAGTTTTTTTTTCACGATTAATAAAGTTTATAAACAATTATACATGTTTTTTTTTATTTGTTTATAAAACTTTTTAAAAGTTGATGACGTCATTTGCTGTTATAATCGGAGAAGTATGTTTCTATTGTAAACAGAATGAATGAGAACTCTAATTATTTAAAGTTATTATCGATGCGTCATTGGAAAAAAAAAATTAACTAATTCAATTACGGATTTTCGCGGGAAATGCAGTCTACTATTTATATTCATTTTCTTCCTATGAGATAAAATAAGATAAAATAAGATAAAAATGAGATAAAATAAGATAAAATAAGTTAGTAAATTACGTTAAAAGATTTATGATGCTGTTCAAAGTCGGCGATCGTTTAAAGAGTTGGAAGTTAATCTCGATTGTCGCGCATGCGCACATCTATAGACGGACCCCGATAAAAAATAATACGTAGTCCGTCTAGACGAAACTCTAGCCACTGAGTTTGAAAAATGACCGTTTTCAGATCCAACACGGTGATAGAAATCGTAACTAAAATTAAAAAACCTAGAGACTTTCGAAAACCCTATATGAAGAAAACAGATAAAACTAAACTCCTGGACCCTTACTCAGCTGCCCATAGATTAGACGTCCTATTTGGTCATGAACTTATTTTAGATACCCCCCCCCCCCATTCGCCAAATCCGCATCCGCATTCGAATCCGACGGATTTATATTTGCCAAATCCGAATCCACATCAGCTCCGTCACATCCCTAATCTTAATGCCAAAAACTGACTGTTTTAGCCATAAACTGTGACAGTATGTGTGGTAAACAGCCCAGATCCACACAATGAAGCAACAATTGATAGGTGAAGATTCTCTTCGGGGATTGAATCGCAAAACGGCTAACGGGCCCTAAATCAATGAACCACTTATCAACCAGCTGGCTATCACATTAAAAGCATAGGTCTTTGAATATTATGAAATTATGATGAACAATGCTATAAGTAAGGATATAGTTGGTCAACAGTGCTTGGAAGGGCCGTCTAAAGGCCGTCACGGGCTCAATGCACTTATGCATCAAAAGTGTGAATGTGGCTCATCGCAATTAGTACAAGTATAAAACATTTGGATATTTTGATCCACTGGCTGGATTTGATCCGTTTCTAAAAAACGTGTATAAAACATGAAAACCCAAGAAAATGGAATCAAAGATCTCCACAAACATGATGAGCTCATTTATTAATTAGATTGGCAGGTTTAAAAAAACAAGTACTTTCTGAGATAAATGCTAAATATTATGACTCTGTCCCCTGAATTAAGTCAATTAGTTCGACTCTCACTTTTAACTCGCTATGTTATCATAATTTGAAATGCAAGATTTCTTCATTTATTCTGACTGAGCACCGTGTCGGAAATACAGATTTGATCTTCATGGAGTATTTCTCACAAGTAGCAGATCTCACCTATATGACAATTACAGTACATGTAATATGAATGCCATCTATTAGTGTGTAATATGAATGACATTTATTATGTTGTAATATGAATGACATTTATTATGGTGTAATATGAATTACATTTATTATGGTGTGATGTGAATGACATTTATTATGGTGTAATATGAAAGACATTTATTATGGTGTAATATGAATGACATTTATTGTGGTGTAATATGAATGACATTTATTATGTTGTAAAATGAATGACATTTATTATGGTGTAATATGAATGACATTTATTAGTGTGTAATATGAATGACATTTATTGTGGTGTAATATGAATGACATTTATTATGGTGTAATATGAATGAGATTTATTAGTGTGTAATATGAATGACATTTATTGTGGTGTAATATGAATGACATTTATTATGGTGTAATATGAATGAGATTTATTAGTGTGTAATATGAATGACATTTATTGTGGTGTAATATGAATGACATTTATTATGGTGTAATATGAATGACATTTATTAGTGTGTAATATGAATGACATTTATTGTGGTGTAATATGAATGACATTTATTATGGTGTAATATGAATGACATTTATTAGTGTGTAATATGAATGACATTTATTGTGGTGTAATATGAATGACATTTATTATGGTGTAATATGAATGACATTTATTAGTGTGTAATATAAATGACGTTTATTGTGGTGTAATATGAATGACATTTATTATGGTGTAATACGAATGACATTTATTATGGTGTAATATGAATGGCATTTATTGTGGTGTAATATGAATGACATTTGTTATGGTGTAATACGAATGACATTTATTGTGGTGTAATATGAATGACATTTATTGTGGTGTAATATGAATGACATTTATTGTGGTGTTAATATGAATGACATTTATTGTGGTGTAATATGAATGACATTTATTATGGTGTGAGAGCTAAAAACATGTGAATAATTAAGCAAGACCAAAAAAAAGGTTCCATCTCCGCTCACTATCCTACAGTTACTTCCTTCAGCTGCCATGGAAAAATTTATTTTCAAAACTGTTTTGTTTATTTGCCACTAGTTCATTTTATAATGTTTACGCTTCTTCAAGGAAATGGTCAAATCTTAAGGAACGCGTACAAGTAAAAAAAAATACGAACAACAAATTAGTTTTCCAAAATTTGTCAGAAACAATGTAAAAAGTAAAGTTCCCTTAGCCCTAACGGGCCATCGGGGCAGATGAAGTGTAGAATTCATCTGTTTCTATAACCTCGGCACATGAAGGGATTGTGTGGTTAGCACAACGCCCAGCCGCCTTTACTTCCCCAACTAAAGTCAGGTACCCATTTAAAGCTGGGTGGACTTGTGGGACGCCTTTGCACCAAATTTCACGTGGAAAGGTTCCCTGGGCCTCACCGAGGATCGAACCCAGGACTCTCAGGTCGACAGCCGAGTATCTACACAACTCGGCCATCCGTCCCACCCAGAAACAATGTGGTCAACTTGATAAAAAAAAACTTGAAGAGCTTTCTGTGCTATTCTATGAAAGTCGTAAAGTATTTCATAATGTTATCGAACATCACCTACCAACAGATGTTAATCAAAGCAAATCTCACATAAAAAACACATCGACTACTATAAAGATGGGTTGATGTTTGTTGATGGTTGATGTTTGTGATTGTGAAATGTTTCACTGTTAGGATCGATGTCGTCAATAGCCAGCCGAGTTGTGCACAGTCAAAAAAAAACTTTTCGATCATCTCACAAATTACTGTTCATGCTAACCGCAGATACTTCAATACATTGGAAAGCGAAATAAAAGGTCTGACATATTATAGAAGCTATTTTACGAAAGCGAATTGCAAAGTCATTGGTATAACTGATCTCATTTTAAGTTTGATGGTTAGTAATATATTCCGAAGTTTGATAGTTAGTGATATGTTCCGCAGTTTGATGGTTAGTGATATGCTCCGAAGTTTGATGGTTAGTGATATGTGATGGTTAGTGATATGTTCCGCAGTTTGATGGTTAGTGATATGTGATGGTTAGTGATATGTTCCGAAGTTTGATGGTTAGTGATATGTGAAGGTTAGTGATATGTTCCGAAGTTTGATGGTTAGTGATATGTGAAGGTTAGTGATATGTTCCGCAGTTTAATGGTTAGTGATATGTGATGGTTAGTGATATGTTCTAAGGTTTGCTGGTTAGTGATATGTTCCGAAGTTTGATGGTTAGTGATATGTTCCGAAGTTTGATATTTTTTAAAATGTGTTTTATGTCAATTAATAAGATGGAAAAAAAGACAAAAGATTTCACCAATTGGCGAGAAAGGTTTCCCAGTCAAGTTAATCTATCTATCTATCTATCTATCTATCTATCTATCTATCTATCTATCTATCTATCTATCTATCTATCTATCTATCTATCTATCTATCTATCTATCTATCTATCTATCTATCTATCTATCTATCTATCTATCTATCTGTCTGTCTGTCTGTCTGTCTATCTATCTATCTATCTGTCTATCTGTCTATCTGTCTATCTGTCTGTCTGTCTGTCTATCTATCTATCTATCTATCTATCTATCTATCTATCTATCTATCTATCTATCTATCTATCTATCTATCTATCTATCTATCTATCTATCTATCTATCTATCTATCTATCTATCTATCTATCTATCTATCTATCTATCTGTCTGTCTTTCTGTCTGTCTGTCTGTCTGTCTGTATGTCTATCTATCTATCTATCTATCTATCTATCTATCTATCTATCTATCTATCTATCTATCTATCTATCTATCTATCTATCTATCTATCTATCTATCTATCTATCTATCTATCTATCTGTCTGTCTGTCTGTCTGTCTGTCTATCTATCTATCTATCTATCAATCTATCATGTGCGAGTGAATGAGAATCTGGGCATCGTAAATAAATGAACTTTCAGAATTTTGTGTTTCCATGTTAGATCTGATTCATTTGACCCTGCTCTAACCATATTTTCGAGCATTCCATAATATCTGCTAGCATTTCTCCTTCTTACCACTGCTGCCTGCCCTCAGATAAATCATTTAAAATGTTCCAGAGGTACAGCGCATTGTACAATAAGCTGGGTTTATTAGACAGAGATCACACATTCGATACGTGAATCACATGCTATTATACACATTCAATACGAACACATCACATGCTATTATACACATTCAATACGAACACATTGCATGCTATTATACACATTCAATACGAACACATCACATGCTATTATACACATTCAATACGAACACATCACATGCTATTATACACATTCAATACGAACACATTACATGCTATTATACGCATTCAATACGAACACATTACATGCTATTATACGCATTCAATACGAACACATCACATGCTATTATAGGCATTCAATACGAACACATTACATGCTATTATACGCATTCAATACGAACACATCACATGCTATTGCACGCATTCAATACGAACACGTTACATGCTATTATACGCATTCAATACGAACACATTACATGCTATTATACACATTCAATACGAACACATCACATGCTATTATAAAGTAAAGAACGTACTACTTCCTCCTCCACATCTACACCCTTACACTTATCAAAAGCCGGCCGTTTTGTCATGACAATAAAACCGCTGGGAACCAGATATTAAATTTAACGACTGTACCTTTATTTTGTCTTCAAGAATTGAAACTATACAACAAATGGTACATGTACAACTAGATAACAGTTTTACGAAATGTAAACCATACAACAAATGGTACATGTACAACTAGATAACAGTTTTACGAAATGTAAACCATACAACAAATGGTACATGTACAACTAGATAACAGTTTTACGAAATGTAAACCATACAACAAATGGTACATGTACAACTAGATAACAGTTTTACGAAATGTAAACCATACAACAAATGGTACATGTACAACTAGATAACAGTTTTACGAAAGGTAAACGTAAACAGTGACAGGTGAGAAACAGAAGTTCACGAACTTCTAGAATTAGTTTCAGTGAAATCAAATTTATGTTTCCCATGATCCTTTACAGATTTCTCCCAAGATGGCCCACAAAATGAGGGCGGTCCCCTGGCTTCACGCACGCAACAGGCCTGCCCCTTCTATTGTTTTTTTCTCTTTTCAACCCAATCGCAACCAATAAAACCGTCTATTGTTGATTGTTGCTTAACTGGAGTTTTTATCACTTAGTGGCCTTAAAAATTTTAATTTATAGAATAGAAAATGAGAGAAAAATAAATGCGTTATAAGTTATGAAGTTAAGGCGAAAGGGGGGGGGGTGTAAAATAAGATCGAGTAGCAGTGTCAAGTCATTCTAAGCGGTTAGTTCGAAGGAAATGCTTCAATTACACTCTGCGAATCTAATCTCTTTAAGGAAATTCAGGTTAAACTAAAGTTAACTTCATTTCTTATCAGTTCTCGAACTTATTCCCGTTAAAAAAATATTCAACTTGCCAAATTTTTCATTTTGTTTTTTAAATTTTCTTCCCACCTTGAAAATGAAGAAGAAAATGATCGGCCCTTAAGAAAAAGAGTGACATATGTAAGGGTTAAACATGTTGCTCTGTGTGCACCTCCGCCTTTAAATCCGCCTCTGCATGTTGCCCTTTATTTTACAGAGTTTGTTGCTACCAGGAACGTTCAAACCGAAGGCAAACTGGGAGACTGCTTAGGGCTCTAACTGCTAAAGGGGCCCATTTAAACTAATTCTAGGAAGAGACAGGTATAATAGAGAAATAATGATATCAATGACAAATATAAGTGTAGACGCCATTCAAATATGTCTATTACAGAATGACCCAATTATGATACAAATAAATTATAAATCTGCACTGCACCTGTCTTGCAACTGCATTCTTTTAAATTATTTCATGGAGTAAGCCCTCCTAAATATGCGGGCTTTCACTAGTAGGGCAACATTCTTCAGGTCAGATCTACTGAGTTTTATAGGCAACATTCTTCAGGTCAGATCTACCGAGTTTTAAAGGCAACATTCTTCAGGTCAGATCTACTGAGTTTTAAAGGCAACATTCTTCAGGTCAGATCTACTGAGTTTTAAAGGCAACATTCTTCAGGTCAGATCTACCGAGTTTTAAAGGCAACATTCTTCAGGTCAGATCTACTGAGTTTTATTGGTGGAGTTGCCTTACACAAATATATTTAGATAGTATTGTTTTCTCTAATTTATGGTACTAATCATGATCTGGTTCGAAGAAATATTCATGAAATGTTTACTTTGTAGCGGAATGTCTAGTTATCGAATGACAGCCTCTAACTGTGTTTAGCGGACTAACCTTTTGATTCTATCAGGTACATATCGAGTCACACTGTAGCTGCAGGAGAGTTCTATCTATAACATCTCTCTCTCTCTCTCCTCCCCCCCCCCTCCCTCACCTGACAGTTTAACTTCAGGACGATGCATGCTAAACATTGTAAAATAAAATTTTCTTGTTTTGGTCTCCAATATTTACAGTCAATACAATTAATTAATTTTTTTTTTATCTTTCATAATGCATTCTAATAAAAAATAAAAAAGGGGTTCTATATTTTATTGTATTCATTTAACTTATTCTAAATTCACAGGCTGCTGCAACAATAATAGAAGACAGAAAAAAAAACAACAAGATTTAGCTCTAGTAATTTAAAATGTCAACATTTCTGCTGAACTTCAAACTACTCATACTTTGTCGCTTTGTTATTGTTACCTTCGTCCTGACTGTAGCCTTCATAACTATGATCTACGTCCAGCATCATGACAGTTTCATACATACTCGCCCAACAAACGCCAACACTCTGAATGAGATGAAATCACAATGGAACACTAGTGTCAACTTATTGCTGACGAACATAAATCTAACTTTGGAAACAGGTTTAGATAAACTGTTCTCGAGAATACATTCAATTGACGTTTCAAAGATAGAATCTCATTATGAGGGTCTTATTAAAAATTTGACCGAGGATAATTCCAGAATGGAGTCTGTCATTTCGTTTCTAGCTCAACCAATGATAAACGACCACAATTTTCAATACGTGCTCAATCGAAAGAACGCATGCGCTGAGTCCGAAACGGAAGTTCTCATTGTAGTCCCGTCTGCTCCCGATCATTTCACGAAAAGATCAAACGTCAGAAACGGCACCATTGGATCATTTGTGAACAACGATTAGAACAGGGCCAAAATGCTGTTTTTCATCGGCAGGACGACATCAGCGTCAGTTCAGCAGGATATTGTGAAGGAATCGCAGAGATTCAACGATATCATTCAGGAGGATTTCCAAGATGTTTATCGAAATATTCGATACAAGGCAGTATCGATGCTGAAATGGGCCAGCACGTTCTGCCGCAACGCGTCTTACGTCATTAGAACGGATGATGACATAAAAGCTGACGTCGCTCCTATAGTTCCGCTTCTGAAGGCAACAAGCTCTGTGTACGATAATTTCATTTTCGGCAAAGTTCGACAAAAGGATCATCCAGTACGTAAAACCAACAGAAAGTATTATGTGACATTTGAAGAATTCCCTGACAGAGAATTCCCGCCCTTCGCTCTGGGCGGCTTGCTCGCTTATCCTATCAAAACAGTTCAACTGTTGTACCAGGCAGCTCTGAGAGTGCCGCCCGTTTGGCTGGATGACGTCTAAAATCGGCGCCAAGCTGCTGTCAGACTCATTATTTCACTTCCGCCATTAAAATGTTGACAGTTAGACAATCAGACAATCATAAGTTGAATAAAGTTTTCATGCATTCAAATGACTCTATTTATGAGTCTAAGTCAATTAGAAAAAGAAGTTATTTTTTTCATATTTAAAAAAAAAAGTGGGGAGGGGGAGCGGTCATTTTTTAATAGCAGATTGAAATTATATGACGTTAAACTCTACTATTTTTCCCAATAAAAATTTTCATATATTATAATTCTTAATATATTTTGATTCTTAATATATTTTGATTATTAATATAAGTCGATTATTAATATATTTTGATTATGAATATATATATATATATATATATATATATATATATGTATATAGGCCTATATATATATATATTGATTATTAATATATATTGATTATCAATATATGTTGATTATGAATATAAGTCGATTATGAATATGCTTTGATTATAAATATATATGCTGATTATTAATATATATTGATTATTTATATATAGTGGTTATTAATATATTTTGATTATTAATATATATCGATTATTAATATATATCGATTATCAATGTATATTGATTATTAATATATATCGATTATCAATATATATTGATTAAAATATATGCTGATTATTAGTATATCATAATGATTAAAATATAGTGAGCCAATGTACTATGGTCAGCTGATTTATTTTTTGTCTGTAAAATCGGCCTATAAAAATAAATATATAAAAAATGTCCTTCAGTCACCTATCATTATAAATTAATATAAAATATCAGAACATATCAAAACAACGAATAAAGGAAAGTTAACTGCTAGACGATCTTGAAAACACTAGGATTGTAATTTTTAATTCTATTTTCTGACCATGAATTATTCAAAATCTTTATTTATATAGGTTGGCACTTTGATTGACAGAATGATGTCACGGGGCTGAAAAAAAAAATTATATTATTGGATAGAACAATATATAGACTTTGATGTATGTTACTTTAAAGTATATGTTAAACGATGATTTATTATATACTAGCTGTACCCGACCACGCGTTGCCGTGGCTAAGCCTTATATAATGTAATATTAAGTATTGAGAAAGCCTTGGTTTCTTATTCTGTTTATAAAAAAAAGATTAAATTTAGAAAAATTATAATCAATCATTGAAAACTATAAACAAAGGAGAAACAATTCTTATACTCAAAGGATAATCTCTAAATTTTACAAATTTTTTAATGCAGATCTTTTGGATGTACTTTTGATAAAAAAAAATACTAATGAAATAATAATTTGCAAACTAAAGTAAAAAGAAATATTTGACGATGCTGTATGTTAATTAAAACAAAATAATGATTAACTATATGTTTGCACACTGCTGATTGGTTTATATTTAAACAAATACTGACAATATCTAGGCTATAGCACTGTGTGACTTTTGAATTACCTCCCGTAGGTTACAAAAAAAGTAAAGTGAAGTAAAGAAATAAATTTACCAAACCGATCAATTTAATATTATTTTTAAACATTATAGATGAGATGACAATATAAAATCTCTCTCTCTCTCTCTCTCTCTCTCTATATATATATATATATATATATATATATATATGTATATATATATATATATATATATATAAATATATATATATTAACACGCCAAGTATATTTCTGGAATTGTGTATAAATTTTAATGCAATTGGTGAAGAACTTTCAGAGTTATGATTAATAGCGTGAATCCTGTTTACATTTTTATTTATATTGATTACCTGCTAGATGTTTATAAAAGAAATATTTATTATTTTTCTTAACATTTCTTACATGAATTATTGCTAGAAATATTATCGATTTACTCAACAGATACTTGAAAATTTGCATTAATATTCCGTGTCAAGCACAAACATGTCAAATGACATTAATATTTCATGTCAAACACAACATGTCAAATGACATTAATATTTCATGTCAAACGCAACACGTCAAATGACATTAATATTTCATGCCAAACGCAACACGTCAAATGACATTAATATTTCATGCCAAACGCAACACGTCAAATGACATTAATATTTCATGCCAAACGCAACACGTCAAATAACATTAATATTTCATGCCAAACGCAACACGTCAAATGACATTAATATTTCATGCCAAACGCAACACGTCAAATGACATTAATATTTCATGCCAAACGCAACACGTCAAATGACATTAATATTTCATGCCAAACGCAACACGTCAAATGACATTAATATTTCATGCCAAACGCAACACGTCAAATGACATTAATATTTCATGCCAAACGCAACACGTCAAATGACATTAATATTTCATGCCAAACGCAACACGTCAAATGACATTAATATTTCATGCCAAGCGCAACACGCCAAATGACATTAATATTTCATGCCAAACGCAACACGTCAAATGACATTAATATTTCATGCCAAACGCAACACGCCAAATGACATTAATATTTCATGCCAAACGCATAACCACGCCAAATGACATTAATATTTCATGCCAAACGCAACACGTCAAATGACATTACTATTTCATGTCAAACGCAACACGTCAAATGACATTACTATTTCATGTCAAACGCAACACGTCAAATGATATTACTATTTCATGTCAAACGCAACACGTCAAATGACATTACTATTTCATGTCAAACGCAACACGTCAAATGACATTACTATTTCATGTCAAACGCAACACGTCAAGTGACATTACTATTTCATGTCAAACGCAACACGTCAAGTGACATTACTATTTCATGTCAAACGCAACACGTCAAGTGACATTACTATTTCATGTCAAACGCAACACGTCAAGTGACATTAATATTTCATGTCAAACGCAACACGTCAAGTGACATTACTATTTCATGTCAAACGCAACACGTCAAGTGACATTAATATTTCATGTCAAACGCAACACGTCAAGTGACATTAATATTTCATGCCAAACGCAACACGTCAAGTGACATTAATATTTCATGCCAAACGCAACACGTCAAGTGACATTAATATTTCATGCCAAACGCAACACGTCAAATGACATTAATATTTCATGCCAGACGCAACACGTCAAATGACATTAATATTTCATGCCAGACGCAACACGTCAAATGACATTAATATTTCATGCCAGACGCAACACGTCAAATGACATTAAAATTTCATGCCAAACGCAACACGTCAAATGACATTAATATTTCATGCCAAACGCAACACGTCAAATGACATTAATATTTCATGTCAAACGCAACACGTCAAATGACATTAATATTTCATGCCAAACGCAACACGTCAAATGACATTAATATTTCATGTCAAACGCAACACGTCAAATGACATTAATATTTCATGTCAAACGCAACACGTCAAATGACATTAATATTTCATGTCAAACGCCGCTAACACGTCAAATGACATTAATATTTCATGTCAAAGCGCATATACGTCAAATGACATTAATATTTCATGTCAAACGCAACACGTCAAATGACATTAATATTTCATGTCAAACGCAACACGTCAAATGACATTAATATTTCATGTCAAACGCAACACGTCAAATGACATTAATATTTCATGTCAAACGCAACACGTCAAATGACATTAATATTTCATGTCAAACGCAACACGTCAAATGACATTAATATTTCATGTCAAACGCAACACGTCAAATGACATTAATATTTCATGTCAAACGCAACACGTCAAATGACATTAATATTTCATGTCAAAGCGCCAACACGTCAAATGACATTAATATTTCATGTCAAACGCAACACGTCAAATGACATTAATATTTCATGTCAAACGCAACACGTCAAATGACATTAATATTTCATGTCAAACGCAACACGTCAAATGACATTAATATTTCATGTCAAACACAACATGTCAAATGACATTAATACATTTTATGCAGCCTTCAATCTGTTGATTAAATGAAATATTTTATCTGTAAAAAAACCAGTGACACCATTCCGTATTTTGGAGTACCTTCATTCAAAATGTGTTCAGTCTAGGCCTCAATTCTCTGTGTTCAGTCTTGGCCTCAATTCTCTGTGTTCAGTCTAGGCCTCAATTTTTTGTGTTCAATCTAGGCCTCACATTCTCTGTGTTCAATCTAGGCCTCACATTCTCTGTGTTCAGTCTAGGCCTCACATTCTCTGTGTTCAGTCTAGGCCTCACATTCTCTGTGTTCATTTTAGGCCTCACATTCTCTGTGTTCAGTCTAGGCCTCATATTCTCTGTGTTCAATCTAGGCCTCATATTATCTGTGTTCAGTCTAGGCCTCAATTCTCTGTGTTCATTCTGGGCCTCACATTCTCTGTGTTCAATCTAGGCCTCACATTCTCTGTGTTCAGTCTAGGCCTCATATTCTCTGTGTTCAATTTAGGCCTCACATTCTCTGTGTTCAATCTAGGCCTCACATTATCTGTGTTCAGTCTAGGCCTCAATTCTCTGTGTTCATTCTAGGCCTCACATTCTCTGTGTTCAGTCTAGGCCTCACATTCTCTGTGTTCAGTCTAGGCCTCATATTCTCTGTGTTCAATTTAGGCCTCACATTCTCTGTGTTCAATCTAGGCCTCACATTCTATGTGTTCGGTCTAGGCCTCAATTCTCTTTCAATCTAGGCCTCATAATCTCTGTGTTCAATCTAGGCCTCACATCTGTGTTCAGTCTAGGCCTCACATTTTGAAAGCCTGTTTAAAGTACTCTGCAATATAATCTGTAAGGCGTGGTACTAAAGACAAGAAGAATCTACGTTAACTTTCTAGATTTCTATCAATGGCTCTGGGTCAGGAATTCATTTTTTTTCAAACAGAATCTGGCTCTATTTGATGTTGACTATTTCAAATATAAAGATGCTGAATACTGACAAATGATGAATCAACTCAAAGAACATGACATGACTACATGATAAATGATGAATCAGCTCAAAGAACATGACATGACTACATGACAAATGATGAATCAACTCAAAGAACATGACATGACTACATGACAAATGATGAATCAGCTCAAAGAACATGACATGACTACATGACAAATGATGAATCAACTCAAAGAACATGGCATGACTACATGAGATTACAGATGATTCAACTAACAATCTGCCTTGCATGAAAACTATAGCGAAACTACTTATAATTATTATTCTTTCTGTCGGTTGGTGTTTCGGTAACGCGTCATAGCCCAAAAGTATAAAATGACGTTTACACAAAACAATTACATTCACTACCAAAATTCGTCATCCGGTCACAGATTATAGTGGGCGGTGCCAACCAAATCTCGTCATCATTTTACTCACGTCACACCCACACACAAACAGAAATATAGATCATGACTATATTTGTGAACTATTTGAACTAAATAAAAAGTATTTTGCATTCAACTTTTCTCGACGGTATTTATTATTATTTCACTAAGGAGAAATTTCGCTGAGTCTTGACAAAAACATTCCGTTAGAGAGAATGTTATCTCAGCAATGCATTTACATATGTCGCCGATTTGCGTTGACATATGTCGGTGAACACTTCATAGTCAGGTCAACTGTTTACATAGGTCATAGTTGAATAGGTCACGATAGATCGTCTCGATAGAATGTTTTTGTGGGGTTTTTTTTTGGAAATTGGGAGCGGGGGGGGGGGGTTATAGGCGAAGGCAATTTGAGAGCCCGAGTGAAAGATACGTTTGGGGCACTAGGTTATACTTCAGGCATTATAAAAGTTACCAGACGTTGTGGGACACAGCCAGCTTCATCTCATGAGTAACGAGAAAAGGGGGGGGGGGGAGAAATTGAACAATTATTTTATATAGGTTAAAACAATTTAAAAAAAAAAAAACCTTGCGTTATTCAGATAGATGATTGTGAGTAGATGAATAATCGCCATTAATTGTTGTAACGATAGAAAGAAATGGGTCAAAATAAAATAAAAAATGTTTAATCTAAATATGACAAGCGTGTATGAAACAAGCGGAAACATTTCTTGAAAGCTCCAGTGAATCTCTCAGTCAAAACAAGATACTTACAACAGCGGGAGGTACAACTTTACCGCCTCCACAATCATTTCAAGAGTGAACATCTCACTGTCTTAAAAAAGATATCACCGTTTCTGGCATTTTCAAAAGCATTGATATCTTAGGGCATTTTGTTCTAAGATTTACCCCAATACAGAAGATTTGCACTAAGAAAAACATGAAAGAGGGTATTCTTCAACCTAAGCGTAAAGCATTTTCACAAATACACACATAGAGTGCTGTGGTGTGTATGTGTGTGTGAATGTGTGTGTATTAGGGGTGTGCTGGAATCCGGTCCGGAATCCGGTTCCGCCGGATTTTGCACTATCCGGTAAAATCCGGTTCTGCCGGATTTACATGTATCCGGAATAACCGGATTCCGGATTCCGGAAAATACCGGATTTCTGAATTTGCCAGATTTTGTGACTCACGGACCATAATCTGAAATAAAAGTAATTCTCTTTCCCGAAATCTACACGATCACGATACATTAATCGATTGTTTCGAGCGTTGAGCTTGTTTAATGTTTTGAACATAGAGTCAGCACCGCTAATAGTGGCCAATCGGCCCAATCCCATACATGATAGTGCGGGGATGAGTAATTATTATTCGTGACGTCATCTTAACCGCAATCACCAATGACGTTGTAACAGAAATAATAAGCAACTATACTGCCCAAGCGCCTGGCCGCCAGCCCGCCACAAAATAAATAACAGAAATGAATGGTTTTTGATAAATTCAACATTTAAGTTATTTCGATTTCTCTGAGAGATGGAAAAGATGTCTTCTTTGTTATTACATTAAAATGCATCACCCACGAGATTTCCTGTTGAAAAAATAGTTCAAATATGAATATGAAATATTGTAAAATGAAAAATAGAATATTTTTCCATTCTGAAATTTCCGTGAAGAGACACTAATTCTCTAACACTAATTAATATAACAAGTCACTGAGTTGGTAATCTAACCCTAACCCTAACGTAACGTCTTCCATTAAAAGCAATTCCTTCCCAATTTTTTTATTTTATAATTCTATTTTATAATAAAGGTTATTATAATTCTATATAAACTAGGAATTAAAAGTAAAATATGCTTTAAAAAAATTTACCGTAATTTTAATTCATATTTTGATTTATATTATCGTTCACTAAATTGTTAAAAATGCGTATCATTTTTGAGTAAAAAATTAACATTACGTTAGCGGTCTAGTATAAATTTAAAGGTCTTTGGTGATCTCTATGTCATCAAGCCATCTTCGGCGATTCTCGCTTGCGCTATGATCTGTGCTCTTTGGTTTAAACAGGCTTGCGAAGCCGGAGCCGGAGCCGAGGAGCAGGGAGCCGCTAGTTTTTGCTGGAGCCGGAGCCGAAAAAAATCTGGCGGCTCCACGGCTCCAAAATGCTTTTTTTTTAACAGCAGAATTTTTTTTTTTAGCTTTAAAATCCCAAATTTGTTTGATTGTTTGCCTCCTACAATTTGAAATGTTGTTATTTTTACGAACGCCACAACAGTAACAGCGTTAAAATGATGGCGTGCACGCACATCACTACAAAAAATCTTTAATGGGGAATCGATTTGTGTTTGATTTAAATCTTGTTAACCCTCCGAAATTTTTTTAACGGCATGTTATTTTGTTATATATAAAGTTAAAACAGTTTTATTTCATAGAATAATTGTATCAATCATTTAAAATAAATTTTTACTAAGACGACAAATAGAACGCGTCATTTCGTATTATTATTTGACCGCGAATCAGGCCCGTAGCGTGTGTGGGGGCCAGGGGGGGCGCTTAGCCCCCCCCCCTTCCGTTTTGTCTGTCCCCCTCTGCTTATTTGCTCTGCTTAGTAAAATGTATTACCTGCCCCCCCTGCTATTGCCTGGCCCCTGTTGTAGAATACCTGGCCCCTGCTGTAGAATTTTCACGCTACATGGCTGCCGCGAATTTGTAATAGACTAAAAACAAAATGGTCGCTTTCTGTATTTAACAATTTTATTATAAACAGAATTTCTGAAATAGAGTAGATAAATTTATAAGGCTGTGGCTATACGGACCCGGGCCCCAATAAAATCCGATTGTTACTCGGACCCGTGGCAAATATGCACTAAGCTTAGCTATATTTAAACTTTATTTGACGGAACCCGAAAAAATAATAATACAGAGTCCGCTTAGTGGAACCCTAGACACTGAGTAACGATTAAATCATACAATTCAAACAATTATAAAAAAAAAACAATAATGAAGTTTATGTATAGCTAAGCTAAGTGCATATTTGCCACGGGCCCGAATAACAATCAGACTTTATTGGGACGCGGTCCGAATAAAAATCGGAGTTTATTGGTACCCGGGTCCGAATAATCACTCCGAATTTATAAATAATAAATATAAATACTGAAGTCTTTAAAATATTTTAAATAATGTATCATTTTACTATTTGCTTATTTGATCATTGAAATTACTTTTTATTACTTATGAAAATGGCGACTAGTGAAACCTCGGTCGAAAATAATGATATGATTCTGGATGCACTGAAACGGTTTGTTTTTAGTTAAACCGACATGCGTATGTTTTTCAAGTTCCTGACTATGGGGCAGCCTCATAGCGTGAAAATTCCACAGCAGGGGCCAGGCATTCTACAGCAGGGGCCAGGCAATAGCAGGGGGGGGGCAGGTAATACATTTTACTAAGTAGAACAAATAAGCAGGGGGCCAGACAAAAAGCAGGGGGGCCCGGCCCCCTGTCCCCCCCGCACGCTACGGGCCTGCATATAGTGAAGGATAATCGTTACTTTTAGTCTCAATTGTAATTACGTACTCTTGAAACAAATTAGTTACAATGTCAAATAACATAATATAGCATTATTTACATATTATTAACTAATTAACAAATTTACACACATGTAATTTAATTTTTAGAGCATTTTCGAAAAAAAAAACTCTATTGTCCCCGTTTTGTCTGTCTGTCTGTCCGTCCGTCATCACCCTATATCTCAGCAACCATAAGTCCTAGACCCATGATGTATATATCATTATGTAGCATGTGTACATCAAAAGTTCATTTCGCGATAGGACCTCTGAGGGCCGAAAAAGGGGGCGTTTTAAGTACCGTTTTTGCTTATATTTTAAATATAAATAATAAAAGCTAATCAAAGGGGCGTAATCACCATTTAGTTTTGTAACAGTTATTCAACATGATTACTTCCCTCTCTATTTATCGTAACAATAGCCACTGCTTACACGGAAATGCTCTAAAATGTCCTTTGTCCGAAACGGAAAAGACTTAAATTGTTGTTTTTATTAAAATAGCAATTATTACTCACTTATTACTATGTAGAAATCTTTTGCAAAAAAAAAAAGAAAATACATTTGAATCATATATCTCGACCAAATCTTCTCAGTCGAAAATATCTAAATTCCAGTTTTCAAAAAACCTCACTATCTAAAATATCGGATTGGTAAAAGGTAGTGTAAATAATTTTATCCTTGTACTGTAATTTTTTTATTTTTAACAATGAGAAAAAGAAATACTGTCATGACAATTCCATGACGATTTCAGGACAATTTCATGACAATTTATCAGGATTAAAAAATAAGAAATGAATATCTATCGTTTTGACGAATGAAATGTAAATTGTTTCTACAAATCAGGTGGAGGTAACTGAAATGTAAAATGGTTCTACACATTAGGTAGAGGTAAATGAAATGTAAATTGTTACTACACATCAGGTGGAGGTATATTAGCACTATTTCCTCATTCCTCTAATGGTGTCGAGAAAAAAACATGTTTTTCAAGTATTATTTGGAACTCCATTTTCCCGCGCAACGCCAGTTACTTTTCCTAGTTTCAAATAAAACTTATGACAATAGAAAAAAAAACAAAATGTAAAAATAATTCTGGCTTTTTAAAACACACTTTAAAATTCTATTCACAGGGTTTTATTTGTCTTCAAAAAAAAAAAGCAACACCAAAAATACACAAAACATCTATGGTTACGTGAAATTATAAAGTCGAGAAACTTTGTAAATTGCAAAAGTTACAGATTACTTTACTTCGACCCCCCCTCGCCAACCCCCACACCCCGCCAACCCCCACAATTCGCCAACCCCCCACATCTCGCCGACCCCCACGCCTCGCCAACCCCCACACCCCGCCAACCCCCACAATTCGCCAACCCCCACACCTCGCCACCCCCCCTCGCCCACCCCCACAATTCGCCGACCCCCACACCTCGCCGACCCCCACACCTCGCCAACCTACACACCTCGTCGACCCCCACACCTCGCCAACCTAAACACCTCGCCGACCCCCACACCTCGCCAACCTACACACCTCGCCGACCTACACACCTCAACGACCCCCACACCTCGCCAACCTACACACCTCGCCAACCTACACACCTCGCCGACCTACACACATCGCCGACCCCCACAACTCGCCGACCCCCACACCTCGCCGACCCCACACCTCGCCGACCTACACACCTCGCCAAATCCCACACCTCGCCAACCCCACACCTCGCAAACCTCCACACCTCGCCAACCCCCACACCTTTTCCAAACCCACACCTCGCCAACCCCCACACCTCGCCGACCCCACAACTCGCCGACCCCACAACTCGCCGACCCCCACACCTCGCCAACCCCCACACCTCGCCGACCCCCACACCTCGCCGACCCCCACACCTCGCCGACCCCCACACCTCGCCGACCCTCACACCCCGCCGATCCCCACAACTCGCCGACCCCCACACCTCGCCAACCCTAACACCTCGCCGACCCCCACAACTCGCCGACCCCCACACCTCGCCAACCTTTACACCTCGCCGACCCCCACACCTCGCCGACTCCCACACCTCGCCGACCCCCACACCTCGCCGACCCCCACACCCCGCTGACCCCCACACCTCGCCAACTCCCACACCTCGCCGACCCCCATACCTCGCCGACCCCCACACCTCGCCGACCCCCACACCTCGCCGACCCCCACACCTCGCCGACCCCCACACCTCGCCGACCCCCACACCTCGCCGACCCCCACAACTCGCCAACCCCTACACCTCGCCAACCCCCATACCTTTTCAGCCCACTGTAATACTCTCTAGCTTTTATTTTTGCGACTGGACACCCAAGGGTGCGAAAGTATGTCATCCGGTACCTCCCACAAGTACCGTAAGTTCTTCAAACTCTTGGTTGTTTCTAACGAAAATTGTATGTCGCTGCGTACCCCAGTATAATATTTGTCTCACCTCCTAGGGTGCGGGTACTACCGGTTGAGGACCGCGGGCTTACAACCTGTGTTTCCACCGATTATTTTATTGCGATATTAATATCTGTATCAAAGCCAATAAAACACACACACACACACTAATAATGTCCATGTTATGACATTTTAATCTGGTTATTTAAAACGCAGCCAGCTGTGTATGCTTCCTAAATTGGCATTTGAGATTTTTTTTGTTGTGTGTAAATTACTGTAGATGCTATATATGAACTTTCCGTTTTCATGGGAAGTTGTTTCTCTCTAACAAGTAACAGTGTTTTGCACCCCCCCCAACCCGCCCCTCCCCCCCTCTACTTTAGATCATAAAACTGCAAGGTGCAGTACATTGAAGGCAGTTAGCTGGTCGAGTCAGTGCAGTTGTGTAACGGAAGTGTGAGATTGGAGAAGGGGTTCAGGCTGAGGTTGGTTGTGCACTTTTTTTTACGTTCCAGCGACGTGACGTAACCCGTGGATGACCACTTAATGTCAATGACCCATTAACGAAAATTAGCAGACGTGTCAATGTTAGCTGTCAATGTGTAGATAAGTATATCTCGTCTACTTGTAACTACTACATTTATTCACACACACACATGCACGCATACACATACACACATACATACACGCATACACACACACTCACATATTACTGCACATACACATATCACACATACCCCGCACACCATCCATACCCACTCACACACTATTATACATACACATACATCACATTCACCACACACACATGTATACACCACCACTTACACACCACAATTACATATATACTCACCACTCACACACCACAATAACATGTATACATACCACTTACACACCACAATTACATGTATGCACACCACTTACACACCTCATAAACGATTGCACACACTACACATACCACATACAATTGAACCTATGCACAAATACCACACACAAACAACAAATACACCACACATCCACACACAAACAACAAATACACCACACATTCACACACAAACAACAAATACACCACACATCCACACACAAACAACAAATACACCACACATCCACACTCAAACACAATGGCACATACACACTTCACAGACTATTGCTCATAAAGACACACACACACACACACATACTCACTATTGTGTGAAAATGCTTTAGGCATTGATTGAATGCTTTTATTTCTTGCCGGCTGACCTCTGCAGTGGGACACATTTTAAAAGTGTCACGTGTCTTAATGGTCAGAGTAATTCCTTTTATTTATTTATCCTTTTATATATTCTTATTTTGAGAATCTTCGAATACATTTTAATTTACTTTAAATACACGAATACAAAAATCAGCCTTCAAAGAAATAATATTTTGTCTTCATCTGTCGACACACATTAAACAGCAACAGATATCTTCAAGTCTCTCAGGGATTCGAACTAATGGTCACTGACCAGAAATATTGACCGTTATCTCCAGAATGTTTTTGACAATGAAATCTACGCCATAATTCAACTGACTGTACATTTTTTTTTAAAGTTAATTTGAAAGACAATATCGTAAAGAAAGTGGATGTAACTTGATGGCAGATTATTACAGTCAATATAAGGATGAAATGTTTGTCTTTTGACCATTTAGACCAGTGGTCTTCAAATGGTACTGGGCCGCCCAATAAACATTTGATTTTTTCCGTTTTATTTACTGTGGTTTACGGATCGTTTGACCTTTTCCCCCAAGAACGAGAGCTTAGCCACTGTGAGCGGCAGTGGGCATAGTACATCAGAACAATCTAAAATCTAACAAAATCATCGTCCACCCCCCTCCTAGCAGGCTGTCTGTGAAATTTTCAAAATGTTGACCTGTCTTCGATGAGAAAAAGGCTGTGGACCACTGATATAGACCACTAATGGTACGGTTCTTTCTTATCCTTACGAAAGTAGTCAATGGAGGCACCACGGGAGACATAGGTAGGCGATTTGACTGACTAGGATTTGAACCAATAGCCTACAGCAAGGAGACCGGACCACAGCATGTCAGCTCATTGATAAGGATTTTCTTTCGAACGGAAACACACCCACTGAAACAAATAAAACCAAATCTACCAACTGTAAGGATTCAGAGATTGAAATAGAAGGAATGTGTGGGATAAAGGACCATACATGTTGTGGTGAGGATTCAGAGATTGAAATGGAAGGAATGTGTGGGATAAAGGACCATACATGTTGTGGTGAGGATTCAGAGATTGAAATAGAAGGAATGCTTGGGATAAAGGACCATACATGTTGTGGTGTGGATTTAGAGATTGAAATAGAAGGAATGTATGGGATAAAGGACCGTACATGTTGTGGTGTGGATTTAGAGATTGAAATAGAAGGAATGTATGGGATAAAGGACCGTACATGTTGTAATGGGGTCACAGAGAATAATGGAATTATTGGATTTAAAAAAAAAGCCAAACTATAAAAAAGATACCCATGAAATTTAAAATCTGTGAATAGTAGTTCTTAAACTTGGACGCTTGGTTCTTAAACTTGTACGCTTGGTTCTAAAACTTGTACTCTTGGTTCTAAAACTTGTACGCTTGGTTCTAAAACTTGTACGCTTGGTTCTTAAACTTGTACGCTTGGTTCTTAAACTTGTACGCTTGGTTCTAAAACTTGTACGCTTGGTTCTAAAACTTGTACGCTTGGTTCTTAAACTTGTACGCTTGGTTCTTAAACTTGTACGCTTGGTTCTTAAACCTGTACGCTTGGTTCTAAAACTTGTACGCTTGGTTCTAAAACTTGTACGCTTGGTTCGAAAACTTGTACGCTTGGTTCTTAAACTTGTACGCTTGGTTCTAAAACTTGTACGCTTGGTTCTTAAACTTGTACGCTTGGTTCTAAAACTTGTATGCTTGGTTCTTAAACTTGTACGCTTGGTTCTAAAACTTGTACGCTTGGTTCTTAAACTTGTACGCTTGGTTCTTAAACTTGTACGCTTGGTTCTTAAACTTGTATGCCTGGTTCTAAAACTTGTACGCTTGGTTTTAAACCTGTACGGTTGGTTCTTAAACTTGTACGCTTGGTTCTTAAACTTGTACGCTTGGTTCTTAAACTTGTACGCTTGGTTCTAAAACTTGTGCGCTTGGTTCTTAAACTTGTATGCCTGGTTCTAAAACTTGTACGCTTGGTTTTAAACTTGTACGCTTGGTTCTTAAACTTGTACGCTTGGTTCTTAAACTTGTACGCTTGGTTCTTAAACTTGTACGCTTGGTTCTAAAACTTGTACGCCTGGTTCTTAAATTTGTATGCTTGGTTCTTAAACCTGTACGCTTGGTTCTAAAACTTGTACGCTTGGTTCTAAAACTTGTACGCTTGGTTCGAAAACTTGTACGCTTGGTTCTTAAACCTGTACGCTTGGTTCTAAAACTTGTACGCTTGGTTCTAAAACTTGTACGCTTGGTTCTAAAACTTGTACGCTTGGTTCTTAAACTTGTACGCTTGGTTCTTAAACCTGTACGCTTGGTTCTAAAACTTGTACGCTTGGTTCTAAAACTTGTACGCTTGGTTCGAAAACTTGTACGCTTGGTTCTTAAACTTGTACGCTTGGTTCTAAAACTTGTACGCTTGGTTCTTAAACTTGTACGCTTGGTTCTAAAACTTGTATGCTTGGTTCTTAAACTTGTACGCTTGGTTCTAAAACTTGTACGCTTGGTTCTTAAACTTGTACGCTTGGTTCTAAAACTTGTACGCTTGGTTCTTAAACTTGTACGCTTGGTTCTAAAACTTGTACGCTTGGTTCTTAAACTTGTACGCTTGGTTCTTAAACTTGTATGCCTGGTTCTAAAACTTGTACGCTTGGTTTTAAACCTGTACGGTTGGTTCTTAAACTTGTACGCTTGGTTCTTAAACTTGTACGCTTGGTTCTTAAACTTGTACGCTTGGTTCTTAAACTTGTACGCTTGGTTCTAAAACTTGTACGCTTGGTTCTTAAACTTGTACGCTTGGTTCTAAAACTTGTACGCTTGGTTCTTAAACTTGTATGCCTGGTTCTAAAACTTGTACGCTTGGTTCTTAAACTTGTATGCCTGGTTCTAAAACTTGTACGCTTGGTTTTAAACCTGTACGGTTGGTTCTTAAACTTGTACGCTTGGTTCTTAAACTTGTACGCTTGGTTCTAAAACTTGTACGCTTGGTTCTTAAACTTGTACGCTTGGTTCTAAAACTTGTACGCTTGGTTCTTAAACTTGTACGCTTGGTTCTAAAACTTGTACGCTTGGTTCTAAAACTTGTACGCTTGGTTCTTAAACCTGTACGCTTGGTTCTTAAACTTATACGCTTGGTTCTAAAACTTGTATGCCTAGTTCTTAAACTTGTACGCTTAGCGATCATCTACGACAACAGTTTTGCTTTACCGACCCCCTCTAACGACCCCATCTAGCGACCCCCTCTAGCGAATCCCCTGCAAAGAAAATAATTGAGATAAAAGGAAGAGATCATCTCCAGGCGTCATTAGACACACGTGTTAAGTTCAACTTTTATTTGACACGTTTTTTTTTTTGTTCTATAACTTGTAAGAAACATAGAGATAGATGTGTCAGAGACAGAGTTGCAATTATGCAGTTATGAATTCTCGATCATTCAGTTAAAAGCAAAACTTTTGGCGCGACCCACCTGAAATTCTTCCAGCCCACACTTTTAGAACCACTGCTGTAGGAAATTTAGATGCTAGTAAAACAGCACTCTCGGCGATATGACTCCACTTAGGTCCGTGGCACATAAATGATAAAGTTAAAGTCATACGATAACATCTCCTGTTGGATTGAAATGTTACACCATATTCAATTTGCTGCTGCATAATAAATAATTTTAAAAAATTAAATAAATGCCATAGATAGAGTAACTCAGACTTAAATAAATTGACATATTTCACCAACATTTTGTTCTTCACTCTATAAAATGGGGGAGGGGTGCTGACATTAAGAAGGCGATAGTTGAGGCGTTATGTGAGGTGCTACGTGAGGCGTTATGTGAGGCGCTATGTGAGGCGTTATGTGAGGCGTTATGTGAGGCACTATGTGAGGTGCTATGTGGGGTGCTATGTGAGGCGATGTTGAGGCGCTATGTTAAGCGCTATGTGAGGTGCTAGTTGAAGCGCTATGTGAGATGCTATTTGAAGCGCTAGTTGAAGCGTTATGTGAGGTGCTAGTTGAAGCACTATGTGAGGTGCTAGTTGAAGCGCTATGTTAGATGCTAGTTGAAGCGCTAGTTGAAGCGTTATGTGAGTTGCTATGTAATGGGGACATTAAGAGGTTTCTATCTTATACAATTCAGACATAGGGAATGGTACGTTAAAAAGTCTAGTTATTTTTCGTTTTTTTTAGTTTCAGCAAAAAGCCTGACATACATACTCTCTGGAACCGATCCAGGCTTTAACGAATTGTCAAGCATGTGTAGAGCGCTTGACTGTTGACCTAATCTTCTCGGGTTCTAATCTCGGCGAGAGTAAATGGAATTTTCCCAGGTCCTGGTGTAAGTTGGTGGAAAATCCACCCAGTTTTAAATGGGTCACCTGACTTAAGTTGGGGATGTAAAGACGGCTGAGCGTTGTTCTAGCCCAGTGGTCGGCAAAGTGCGGCTCCAGAGCCGCATGTGGCTCTTTGGCTAATTAAGTGCGGCTCTGGCATTTAGTTTTATTTAGTGTACTACTTATTTAGTGTACTACTTATTTACTGTAATAAAAGTTTATTAAATAAGCAGATTTGGCTCCCAATTTTTTTTTAAATTGCTGTAATGTTCATATTTGGCTCTTTGGCTGATAAGTTTGCCGACCACTGTTCTAGCCAAACCATCTCATTATATGCCCTGGTTACAGAAAACGGACCCATTCTACACTTCTTCTGCTCTGCCGGCCCATGGGGGCTAAAGGAACCTAACTTACATGACTAGTTTACTTCAAAGTCTGGTATTAAAGAAAAAAAATAATTCTGAATTATAATTTTCAATAGATTATCTAAATTATTCTAAGTGGATGACTTAAGTTGTAGAGTTTTGTTGAATGATAATGGTCTACCGTAGATAAGCCGTCACGGTGTCGGTGTTTGTTGTTGAATGTGTAGGCGTTAAATGGGACCTAGAATCAGGACACAGGCGCTGATGGGAAGACTTGCTAAGAGGGCAAGGTGGGGGGGGGGGGAGGAATCAACTGTAAACTATGTCATAGGGTCTAACATAGTCGTTGGAGTCTAAGGGTGAGGGTGGTGGTTGAAGTAGGGGTCGGGACACGGGGAAGGTCACATTGAGCCAACAGTAAATTGTAGAATGAAGGTAAATCACATGACCGACTAAGGTATATAAAGCATAAACGTGAAGACGTGTCTGTTTAGATATACCATTACATAAACAAACAGACTTTATCACTTTATTAGGTACACAGGCAGACACACACACACACACACACACACTAACAAAGACACACAAACATTTGCTCATACATACACACTCAAACATATACATAATCACACACGCACTTAAAACGCATGAAATGGTTATGATTATCTTCACCTCCCCCCCCCCCCCCAACCCACCCTACCCTTTTCCATCTCAAGTCAACAGATTTGGTTGCATCTAACAAATGTGCATATTTTGATAGGCTTTTTATATATATATATATATATATATATATATATATATATATATATATATATATATATATATATATATATATAAATATATAAATATATATATATATATATATATATACATATATATATATATATATATATATATATACATATCAAACAACCTACTATAGTACTTTTAGCAGTCTACTGGTTGGAAGTATATCTTGTTTTACATCTACTGTTGCAACTATCAGAATCTCCCAGGAACGGCCAACTGCCGACCGGTTAGGACAAGTGTGGGGATCAGATGACACACATAACTGGGGGAAAAAAAAGCCAGAACTGTGACTTATCATACCATACCAAGTCCTACTGTAAAATAAATAAACAAACGTTCTGCTTAACGACAGAATTTGGGAGTTTTACAGTAATTACCGAAGCTGATAAATATGTCATACTGAAGTATTATTCTGCCATAATTTGTTTTGTTTTAATAAGAGCCAGAGTCTATGTTATCTTCATTCATAGGTATATTTAGTTCAAAAGTAGATTGTTCTCAGGATAAGTAAACAAACGTCAATATTTGGTAAAGTGCATATTGTTTTTCAATGTTACTTTAAGACTTTTACTGGTCAATAAATTACGTAAATCCATTGTAATTTTTAAAGCATATTTTTTTTTCCATTCACTCTATATTAGTTTAGAAAATAACTTAATAAATAGAGAAAGGTAGGTAATTATTTGAACTTAGATTTCTGGTACAGAAAACTGTTACATTTCTAATACAGAAAACTGTAACATTTCTAGTACAGAAAACTGATCCACTTCTAGTACAGAAAACGGATCCATTTCTAGTACAGAAAATGGTTATATCTCTAGTACAGAAAATGGTTATATTTCTAGTACAGAAAACTGTTATATTTCTAGTACAGAAAACTGTTTTATTTCTAGTACAGAAAACTGTTATATTTCTAGTACAGAAAATGGTTATATTTCTAGTACAGAAAACTGTTAGTTTTAAACAAAATCAATGGTATCTTTTCTCTAATATCATTTTGAAATTTAATTGGAATTTTTTTAACTGCTTGAAAACTGAAGCACGCATGACACTAACTTTCACACTAAATACAAGTTTACAGACCTTGCCTTCAATGTTGACATTTACCTGGCAGTGCTATAGATTGTTTTGCCTCTTTCCTCATTGTCCCCTATCTGAATTCGCTAATCTGACCCTAAACATGACCCCTAACTCCAATATATCCCCAAGTTTTGCTGTCCTGACCAATGTCCTGACACAATGTCCTGACACCTGACACAATGTCCTGACACAATGTCTTGATACAATATCCTGACACAATGTCCTGACACAATGTCCTGACACAATGTATGTTTCATACCAAGGCTGATGACTAAATAAACATTATAATTATCATCATGAAAAATGTATTCTCTCTATAATAAGTGAATGGGTGTATTACACCCAGTTGCCAGGAATAAGATATGCAATATGACGCAGCGGAAATGGTTAACTGTTTAAAACTAGTTAACTGGTTAAAACTGGTTAACTGGTTAAAACTGGTTAAGTTGTATTGTTACAAAGACTCTACGTCTCTTTCATTAAAAAAAAAATCTTATGTTTTATTTTATACTCGGTTCCTTTACCGGCCCCACCTCTAACTTGTCTTTGATTCCGTGTTTCCACTTGGATTGCTATTTTTAGCAAAATAGTATTAATGATTATGTGGTCTACTATTGAAATCAAAATCAATTACATTTATTGGTATTATTCTTAACAAAACCTTCCACAACAATGATCTATTCAACTATTGCTGGTTTTTTTTTATTTTACTTTTTTTAAGGCTTTTAAATAATTCTGAGCCAACAAAGAATAAATCTTTTTCTTTGAGCACTTTGTTGCTCAAAACCTAGGAATATGCACACAGTGTTTTTCATGGAAGCGTCGTTGGAATTGAGAAAAAAAAGTATTGTAAATGGCGGATTAGGCACCCCAGTTGGAGTACGTTTTGAAGACAGATCCGGCATTCCGTTGGCCCGTGTGACTCTCAATGTGTTGGTCGCGACTCACAAGCGTGTGACTCTCAACTCTCAATGTGTTGTTCGCGTCTCACAAGCGTGTGACTCTCAACTCTCAATGTGTTGGTCGCGACTCACAAGCGTGTGACTCTCAACTCTCAATGTGTTGGTTGTGTCTCACAAGCGTGTGACTCTCAACTCTCAATGTGTTGGTCGCGTCTCACAAGCGTGTGACTCTCAACTCTCAATGTGTTGGTCGCGTCTCACAAGAGTGTGACTCTCAATGTGATGGTCGCGTCTCACAAGCGTGTGACTCTCAATGTGATGGTCGCGTCTCACAAGCGTGTGACTCTCAATGTGTTGGTCGCGTCTCACAAGCGTGTGACTCTCAATGTGTTGGTCGCGTCTCACAAGCGTGTGACTCTCAATGTGTTGGTCGCGTCTCAATAGCGGTTCGAGGGGGTAAAATTGAAGTGGGCGGCCAAAATTTTGAAATAAAAATTCAAGAATTTATAAATTAATTTTATCATTTCTTTCTTCAAACGTTTTAATAAGGTGGGTCACGAAAACAAGTCAGGATTCTAAGTGGGTCGCGAGAAACAAATGTCTGAGAATAGCTTTGTTAGAGCCTGTATCTATATTCTGTGATGTACTGGTGTTCTTGTCTAGTTATTGATATAACTTTCTGATGAGAAGTTCATGCCTCGCTCAGTTTTAATTTGCAGTTGAGCAGAAATTTATTTTTCTATCAGACACATAAAACAGACCAACAGAAATACCGCTGCCCCCCCCCCCGCCCCACTTTCTAACCCCCACCCCCAATGACTCACTCACATCTTTCCCATCTCTATCCCCCTCTCTCTATCCCCCATCTCCCTCTACCATCTCTCTCTATCCTCCACCTCCCTCTACCATCTCTCTACCATCTCTCTCTACCATCTCTCTACCATCTCTCTCTACCATCTCTCTACCATCTCTCTCTATCCTCCACCTCCCTCTACCATCTCTCTACCATCTCTCTCTACCATCTCTCTACCATCTCTCTCTCTACCATCTCTCTACCATCTCTCTCTATCCTCCATCTCTCTATACCATTTCTCTCTATCCTCCATATCTCTCTCTCTACCATCTCTCTATCCTCCATCTCTCTCTACCATCTCTCTCTACCATCTCTCTCTACCATCTCTCTCTACCATCTCTCTCTACCATCTCTCTCTACCATTTCTCTCTATCCTCCATCTCTCTCTCTACCATCTCTCTATCCTCCATCTCTCTCTACCATCTCTCTCTATCCTCCATCTCTCTCTCTACCATCTCTCTATCCTCCATCTCTCACTACCATCTCTCTCTATCCTCCATCTCTCTCTCTCTACCATCTCTCTATCCTCCATCTCTCTCTACCATCTCTCTCTATCCTCCATCTCTCTCTCTACCATCTCTCTATCCTCCATCTACCTCTGCCATCTACCTCCTTATCCCATCTATCTCTTTCCTATCTCTACCCCCCCCCCCATATCCCTCTCTACCATCTCTCGCTATCCCACATCTCCCTCTCTCATCTTTCTCTATCCCCTATCCCTCTCTCTATCCCTCATTTCTCTCTCTCGCTCTCAAACAAGTTTTTTTCACTACACAATAGAGACTCATCTGTCAAAATGATTGCGGTATGAACTATTTACTGTCTGTGAAATGTAACTTCTCTATTAACATCTCATTCTGTTAGTAACACTGGTAACTAGATTCTGTGAAGTATTGTACCCGGTACTAGATTCTGTGAAGTAATGTTCCCGGTACTAGATTCTGTGGTGAAGTATTGTACCCGGTACTAGATTCTGTGTTGAAGTATTGTTCCCGGTACTAGATTCTGTGAAGTATTGTTCCCGGTACTAGATTATGTGGTGAAGTATTGTTCCCGGTACTAGATTCTGTGAAGTATTGTTCCCGGTACTAGATTCTGTGAAGTATTGTTCCCGGTACTAGATTCTGTGAAGTATTGTTCGCGGTACTAGATTCTGCGGAGTATTGTTCCCGGTACTAGATTATGTGGTGAAGTATTGTTCCCGGTACTAGATTCTGTGAAATATTGTTCCCGGTACTAGATTATGTGGTGAAGTATTGTTCCCGGTAGTAGATTCTGTGAAGTATTGTTCCCGGTACTAGATTGTGTGGAGTATTGTTCCCGGTACTAGATTCTGTGAAGTATTGTTCGTGGTACTAGATTATGTGGTGAAGAATTGTTCCCGGTACTAGATTCTGTAAAGTATTGTTCCCGGTACTAGATTCTGTGAAGTATTGTTCCCGGTACTAGATTCTGTGAAGTATTGTTCCCGGTACTAGATTATGTGGTGAAGTATTGTTCCCGGTACTAGATTCTGTGGAGTATTGTTCCCGGTACTAGATTCTGTAAAGTATTGTTCCTGGTACTAGATTATGTGGTGAAGTATTGTTCCCGGTACTAGATTCTGTGGAGTATTGTTCCCGGTACTAGATTCTGTGAAGTATTGTTCCCGGTCTAGATTCTGCGGATTATTGTTCCCGGTACTAGATTCTGTGGAGTATTGTTCCCGGTACTAGATTATGTGATGAAGTATTGTTCCCGGTACTAGATTCTGTGGTGAAGTATTGTTCCCGGTACTAGGTTCTGTGAAGTATTGTACCCGGTACTAGATTCTGTGAAGTATTGTACCCGGTACTAGATTCTGTGAAGTAATGTTCCCGGTACTAGATTCTGTGGTGAAGTATTGTACCCGGTACTAGATTCTGTGTTGAAGTATTGTTCCCGGTACTAGATTCTGTGGTGAAGGGGATTAAGGATTCTCAAATTACATGTCCTACAGAACGTTATGAGTTTTTTTTTTTAATCTCCCAGTCAGAGGTCCCCACTAGTTCAAAGTCCCATACTTTGTGTCGTTGTTGTTTGTAGACGTTGAATAATATTCATTTGTAGAAGTTGTCAATATTGCAACGTATTTTCAAAATACTTTCAAAGTAATCATGTTAATATTACATACCATAATCATGTTAATATTACATACCATAATCATGTTAATATTGCATACCATAATCATGTTAATATTACATATCATAATTATGTTAATTTTGCATACCATAATCATGTTAATATTACATACCATAATTATGAGAGTGTCAGTCCTAAACTGGTGCCGGAACTACGTATCAGGGGCAGAGGGAGAGACAGCAGCAGAGAATTTACTGGCCTGAAAAAAAAAGACTTGGAGAGTGTCGACACGATGACACTCCAGTATGTTGTTAAACTGACAGTACAGTCTGAAGCCTGAATATATGACTGCGACAAGTGTGATAGTTGTTATGGAATGTCTCGAGTACTTTGTGTTCATCGGTTCATTTCTTCTAATCAGATTAATTAATCAACCATCTACATACCTAAACATTTGCTAATCGATTCAAGAATTTTTTTTTTTAAAAAAGATACATTATGACCGAAACGATTGACAATCCGAAAATTGATTTTTTTTAAAAATAAGTCTTTGACAGAAATCAAAATGAATGATTGTTTGATGGGGTCTCATATCGCCAATGTAAGAATATGAGTTTTAATTAAATAGGGCCTACATTTTTGCAGCCTCAATTGTAAGAATAGGATGCGAAAATTACCTATCTATCTATTCATCCATCCGCATGACGTCTATCCGAACTCTCATCCGTTTATCGCCTGTCTGTCTATCTTTTTATCTTTCTTTTAAGTTGGTCTTTTTATCTTTCTGTCTAATTTATTTTTTCATTTTTTTGTTCCAGAACAATTTTAACATCGATTTTAAAATGAATGGACAATAATTATTTCGAGGCATGTATTCTTAGTCTGGAAAGTCACAGCATACAACCTACCAGGTGATGTCAACATTCTAGCCCATTCATGAGATAACCACAGACCAGCAGGTGACAGCCGACATCACACCAGTTAATGCCGACATTCTAGCCCATTCATGAGATAACCACAGACTCGCATATAAACCATATACAATCTACCTCCAACGTATAGACGTTAGTTATCAAACTGCCGTAAGATGTCTCGGTTCAACCCCAGGACCTCCGTGGTGATAACCCTGGTGCTGGCCCTGGTGGCCGTGGACTGTGCTGTTGTGACCCTCGATGATGCGGCCAAAGATCTGATTGTGGCCAAACACAATGACGTCAGAAGAAAAGTCCAAGCTCTGTACATGATGGAACTTGTAAGTAGATGCACATTTAGTTTTATTATTCTGATCTGCTCTAATCAAATACCGCTCACTTTATACTAGGACTAACTGTTTGACTTAATGAAATATGAATGACTAACTGTTGGACTGAATGAAATATGAATGACTAACTGTTGGACTGAATGAAATATGAATGACTAACTGTTGGACTGAATGAAATATGAATGACTAACTGTTGGACTGAATGAAATATGAATGACTAACTGTTGGACTGAATGAAATATGAATGACTAACTGTTTGACTGAATGAAATATGAATGACTAACTGTTTGACTGAATGAAATATGAATGACTAACTGTTGGACTGAATGAAATATGAATGACTAACTGTTGGACTGAATGAAATAGGAATGACTAACCGTTTGACTGAATGAAATATGAATGACTAACTGTTGGACTGAATGAAATAGGAATGACTAACCGTTTGACTGAATGAAATATGAATGACTAACTGTTTGACTGAATGAAACATGAATGAATAACTGTTTGACTGAATGAAATATGAATGACTAACTGTTTGACTAAATGAAACATGAATGAATAACTGTTTGACTGAATGAAATATGAATGACTAACTGTTTGACTGAATGAAATATGAATGACTAACTGTTTGACTGAATAAAACATGAATGAATAACTGTTTGACTGAATGAAACATGAATGAATAACTGTTTGACTGAATGAAACATGAATGAATAACTGTTTAACTGAATGAAACATGAATGAATAACTGTTTGATTGAATGAAATATGAATGACTTACTGTTTGACTGAATGAAACATGAATAAATAACTGTTTGACTGAATGAAATATGAATGACTAACTGTTTGACTGAATGAAACATGAATGACTAACTGTTTGACTGAATGAAACATGAATGACTAACTGTTTGGCTGAATGATATATGAATGACTAACTGTTTGACTGAATGAAATATGAATGACTAACTGTTTGACTGAATGAAACATGAATGACTAACTGTTTGACTGAATGAAACATGAATGAATAACTGTTTGACTGAATGAAACATGAATAAATAACTGTTTGACTGAATGAAATATGAATGACTAACTGTTGGACTGAATAAAATATGAATGACTAACTGTTTGACTGAATGAAATATGAATGACTAACTGTTTGACTGAATGAAATATGAATGACTAACTGTTGGACTGAATGAAATATGAATGACTAACTGTTTGACTGAATGAAATATGAATGACTAACTGTTTGACTGAATGAAATATGAATGACTAACTGTTTGACTGAATGAAATATGAATGACTAACTGTTTGACTGAATGAAACATGAATGACTAACTGTTTGGCTGAATGAGATATGAATGACTAACTGTTTGACTGAATGAAATATGAATGACTAACTGTTTGACAGAATAAAATATGAATGACTAACTGTTTGACTGAATGAAACATGAATGACTAACTGTTGACTGAATGAAACATGAATGAATAACTGTTTGACTGAATGAAATATGAATGACTAACTGTTTGACTGAATGAAACATGAATGAATAACTGTTTGACTGAATGAAACATGAATGAATAACTGTTTGACTGAATGCAATATGAATGACTAACTGTTTGACTGAATGAAACATGAATGACTAACTGTTAGACTGAATGAAACATGAATGACTAACTGTTTGACTGAATGAAACATGAATGAATAACTGTTTGACTGAATGCAATATGAATGACTAACTGTTTGATTGAATGCAATATGAATGACTAACATTTTGACTGAATGAAACATGAATGACTAACATCTGTTTGTATTTCATTTACGTTTAAATTGAACAAAGTTAAAAAAAATACCAATTGGCTCAGTGATTCCCAAACGTTCATCATCTGTATACCCCCACCCCCTTTTTTTATTTTCGTAACCAAGGCTTGATTTACCGCCGGGGATGCCGGGGATATCCCCCTCACTGAGACCTGTCATCCCCGGCTCTGCTTTAGCTAATATATCCCTGCAGGGGATGAAACCATAGACATTTTTCCCCGGCTCTGCAGAAATTTTTTCCCATCCCCGGCACTGGTTTTTTTCTTAAATCGAGCACTGTTCGTAATACTGATAACAACTACTTAAAAAAAAAAACTTGAATATGTATTTTTTATGGTCCTGGTTTCATTGTTTTCGTTTTAGCCGTGCATGTGTATCAGGTGTTCTCAGTCCCTGTGCAGCCTGTACCTCAGGACACGTAGGGGAAACACTGCAATAGGTTATTAAAAGGAAAGAAACGAAACCCCTTAGAAGTTTGTCAATTTCGATTCATAACATAAAATATATAGACCCATATAATTACATTGATCTCTTCATGATAACCTCAAAGTTGAACTATGGTCTACCTTTATGGAAAGGGTTTAGAAGGGGTACAGCTATTACTATGTGAATAAAATTAAGACGAGCATAACTGACCATTTAAAAAAAAATACATATTCAAATAAATAGTGAAGATCTATTATACAGGCACATTATATATTAGAGAGCTGCAGTATATGCCACATTATTATACTGCCACATCGTACTGCCACATTATACTGCCACATCGTACTGCCACATCGTACTGCCACATCGTACTGTCACATTATACTGCCACATCGTACTGCCACATTATACTGCCACATCGTACTGCCACATTATACTGCCACATCGTACTGCCACATCCTAGTGCCACATTATACTGCCACATCGTACTGCCACATTATACTGCCACATCGTACTGTCACATTATACTGCCACATCGTACTGCCACATTATACTGCCACATCGTACTGCCACATTATACTGCCACATCGTACTGCCACATCGTAATGCCACATCGTACTGCCACATTATACTGCCACATCGTACTGCCACATCCTACTGCCACATCCTACTGCCACATTATACTGCCACATCGTACTGCCACATCGTACTGCCACATTATACTGCCACATCGTACTGCCACATTATACTGCCACATTATACTGCCACATCGTACTGCCACATCCTAGTGCCACATTATACTGCCACATCGTACTGCCACATTATACTGCCACATCGTACTGCCACATTATACTGCCACATCGTACTGCCACATCCTAGTGCCACATTATACTGCCACATCGTACTGCCACATTATACTGCCACATCGTACTGCCACATTATACTGCCACATCGTACTACCACATTATACTGCCACATTATACTGCCACATCGTACTGCCACATTATACTGCCACATCGTACTGCCACATTATACTGCCACATTATACTGCCACATCGTACTGCCACATTACATCAATACATATTTGTTCATGAGTTATGATGGGTAACACTCACGCCTCGTCCCTGATTTGTACATTTCATTTTAATTATGTATGGGAAAAAAAAAACATAATACCAACATCAGCGACCGACCCGCCCTCCCCTTAGAACGGAATATAACACAATCCACCCCCCACCAGAATGTTATATAACATGTGAACGACCCTTTAACTATAATGATAAAAAAATCTTTTTTTTTTTTTTAAAAAAAAAAAGGTGGACGTTTTTAATGAAACAAATAAATACATTATTTTTATTCTATGCCTGTAGTTTCACTGGGGATGGGAATTAAAATTGAGTGAACATCTGGATACAGTTCCTGGATGCGCCGTTAACCAAAATATGTTTATTATGTAACGGCACAGTAACGAGATATGTCATGAAATATGTTTATTATGTAACGGCACAGTAACGAGATTTGTCATGAAATATGTTTATTATGTAACGGCACAGTAACGAGATTTGTCATGAAATATGTTTATTATGTGACGGCACAGTAACGAGATGTGTCATGAAATATGTTTGAGTCTATTACACAGAGAGGACAATATCATTACTGGCTGGTATAATCTCGTGATAATTGATAGACATTCTGACCATAACGATCTGTAGAGATTAAAAAATATGAAACTATTCCCACGGGAAGTAAACTTAAATGAACTTTGACCCACCCAGTAATATCATAAGCGAAACGTTTTACACATAAATATACATATAAACATACATATACATATACTACTTTGTTTTACAGGATTCAAATTTAAAGGGTCCACCCGTTGTCTGTGATATTTCTGAAATGAATTTTAACATTTTACTTAGGGTTATATTACAGAACATTTTATACATGACTAAATGCATGCAACATTTATAAACATGATTAAATTTAGACAATATCTTGTATAGGGCCAAAATGTATATAACATTTTAAATAGGGCTAAATTTATACAGTATTTCATTTAGGGCTAAATTTATACAGTATTTCATTTAGGGCTAAATTTATACAGTATTTCATTTAAGGGCTAAATTTATACAACATTTTATGTATGACTGATTGAATGTATACAATATTTTGTTGGGAGATATCAACTGAAGCGACGTCATACAATGTCTTTTATCGACCATGGAGTCCACCGTCAGTATCATGTTCTTGCCATCTATTGGGGCAAAGTTTGCTGTGCTCTGTTTACTTTTGTCATAGCAGAGTGCGGAGAAGCCACGATGGCACCACATTGAGGACATCCGTGACGCACGATTGAGTTCCGAGCCCGTATCTTTCACCGCGCCTTTCAGGCAGATAATTTCAACACCACTGAGTCCTTACCCATCCAGCCTAGAATTCCGCCAGTCCTAGCCCTAAAGGCAGGGGCAGATCCAGAAAATTGGAATATGGGGCGTGGCTTTGTGAAAACGTTATATTTCGAGCAGCAGCAGAGAAAAAAGGTCAAGACATTAGAGGGGTAGGAGCCATAGGGGGGGGGGCGAGGCCGGGCCGCCCCCCTGGATCCACCAATGCCTAAAGGTGGGGAGCAGTTGTATTTCTCCCAACCGACTACCGTTAAGTGGCAGACATGTTCCTCTCTTTCGCCTCCCCCCCCACCCCACCCCTCACAACAAGTTAGACGGCATTGCGCTGTTTGTAATTTGTGCATTAAACTACGTGACGTTTGACAAAGGGAAGTAATTTTATTTTGCCCTTAGTTGTCTCCCCGTCTATCTCATCATCATAAGTGATACCAACTTGAATTTAAGATAACTGTACATAGATATAGAAAGCAGAATGAGAATAGTATATCAAATAAATAGTGTTTGATAGTACTACGAAATATTGTGAATTTCGTTTATATAATTAGAAAAAAACTATTGAATTTTGTGAAGAATAAAGTACTATGAATTTCAGCAATAATGAAAATAATGAAATAAAACTAGGACCTACGAGGTAAGTTATTTGGGACACTGTAGTGACCTATGACACCCAACCACCGAATTATAAAGTATTGAAGTTAAAACAGTCAATTCATGATCCTGGAACGTTCATCAAGGGAACGCAATGCTCTTCACTTCTTCAATTGATGACAAAATTTGTTGTCGCCTCTTTAAATCCTCACAATTGCCAAGACTGCATCAGCTGTGGATGCACTATGGGGGGATCATATGTCGCTGATGTTTTCATGGCTCGAACACTTAACAAGTCTATAGCGATAACTGACTTAGAGCCACTTGGTTACCTGATTCATATTAAGAAACAGTGATTACATTGAGAGCAATACAGATGAACAAAAAATGAACATCGCTTAGACAATGTATAAATCTAGTTAATGTATGCACTGCCATTTTAGACGTGTTTTGTTTTAAACTCATGGCTGTAACTGTTGCTAAGGGCGCCTTAAACAAATGACATAACTTAGGCGCACGTAACTCTGCATGCAAGTGACGTCGGTCTGACCGAGTGAAGGAAGTATCCAATTATAGGTACAAGTGTTGAGTGGATGGGAATCAAGAGATGCTCGACACATTTAGATGTCCAGCTATTCAGCTGTCCAGTCCAGCTGTGGTCAGTGGCATGGTTTTAGACAATGACGTTTTTTCTGTATGAGACTAATTGAAATAGTTGATATAATTAGTCTGTTAATTTTAGTAGAACACACATCAATTTATTTTACAAGTGTGTGTTGTGTGTGTGTGTGTTTGTGCGTGTGTTTGTGTGTGAGAGAGAGAGAAAGAGAAAGTGTTTGTGTGTGTGTTTGTTTGTGTATGGAGCCTACCAAATTGCATCATCAAGAAGCTTAGACTATATTATTTCTCCACAATCATGGATATCTAGATATAACGCAGGATGAACAACCAAACAAAATTTCATTCTAGCCGTGTACGGTTTTAGGCTGACGCAAGGATTAACGCCCAACAGACGGCATACAATAAAATGTGACTTTTATTTCTAGTATAATATTTTATTTTTAAAAATACTTTCTAAATACTTTCTACTAAAAAATAATTGTCAATTTTTTATTTAACACAATTTCTCGTAAATAAAATAACGCTATCAGGTGAACGGCTTCAATTTAACGCCATTTGATTTAATTTACGACCAGTCAATCCTTTCTACTTCGACTACACTAAAATGGACTCATATTCTGATTATTTAGAGGAAAATAAACTTGATTCAAGTGACAAAGATGAAACTTGAGGCTCATTACTTCTTCAGATGACTTTGAAGCTGAAAATATTAGTTTTAATTCAAGCTTTCAACACTTCCAAATTCACATGTGTAAGTATTGAACCAACATGCTTTGACTTTGTCTTTATGGTCTCATGAATTAGCTGTTTATTTATTTATTCATTTATTTATTCTTTAGAACTTAAAATATAGAATAGTTTATAAAATAAGAGAAAAGTATAAGATTTATATTTTATTATATAAGGTTTATGTATAAATATTATTTATTTAGTTCTCTGCCGCTAAATTAGAATTACTGTTACTGTTTTATTTTTGTGTTATTGCCAATCAGCAGATTTTCATGTACAAAAAAATAAAAAAAAAACTGAAGTTTACATAATATTTATATCTGTATTGATGATATTTTGTTTTCATCATTATAAAATAATTAATTAGCTCGATAAATAAGCTGAATTTTTTTTATTTATAGTTTCTTTACATATTTTTTATCCCAGATCATATGGCATGATGATATGAATGAATTGAATGACACATTACCAGAACCACCAAGGAATTTTCTACCTGAGAGGATCCAGGCATTCAACAACTCGGAGCTAAAACAAGGGGAAGACATTAGGGAAATTCACCGCAGTACAGTGGCATTTTTAAACTTTATTTTACTGGACTTAGTAATTCATATTTGTGACTAATAATAGCAATGCCAGACATTATGGACACAAAACCTTGTGTTTACCAAGGCTGGTTTGATCTTACACCAGATGAATTCTACAGATTCTGTGTGGACTTATCATGTATGCTGAACTTGTTCAAGCACAGAACATTGACCGCTTCTGGTCTGCTAAATCACTATACAATGGACTTTGGGCCAGAGCTTTTTTATGTTTCGTGATAGATGAAATCTATTATGAGCTTTCCTAAAGTGCCTAATCCCCAAACTGAAAGACAAAACCAACAAGTTATGTAAAGTACATTTTTTCTTTAACTTTATTAGATTGTAATGTATAAAATTGTTTCAGCCTTACCAAGATATATCAATAGATTAAAGAATGATAAGAAATAAAGGTAGATATATTTTTAGGCAGTACATAAGGGATAAAGTGGTGAATGAAGTTATGGGTATTAGCTGATTCTCTTTCTAAGGTATACTTATGATTTTATTTATATTTAAGGTAAACAGGATAATGGGTCTTTTGGATTGGCATATGGGGTAGTAATGAAATTAATTAAATCTTTAGCTAAAAGAGGGTAAAAATTATTAGTCGATAATTTTATACTACTACTACAATTATCTAAAGATCTATGGAATTTAGGGAGTAGGAGCATGTGGAACTATTCTTAGGACATGTAAAAAAGGTATTCCCCAATCTTTGAAAAATATAAAAGACTTGGAAAAAAAAATCTAAAAGAGGGGATATGAGATGAGTTAGAAAGGTTATTGACAGTACGATGGAGGGACAATAAAACTGTTTCGGTTATGTCACTATGCATAATGCAAATGGTTGGAACATTTAAATGACAGACTAAGTAAATGAGAAATTTTAGAACTTACTGTTGACCAACCAACCATAATTACAGGATTGCAATAAATATATGGGGTGTAGATAGAGTGACCAGTTGATAAATAAATATAATGTTCTATGAAAAATTATCATAAGCTGGTATAATAGTTACACTAATCTTGTAAAATATTTTAGCAAAGTTATAAAACATACTGAAATTGAGCTTTGTTGTTATCAATAGACATTAGAATGTTAGTTTTTATAACTTAGATTTATATTTTGAATTCTTCTTGTTACATGGTCAATGTTGATCCCAGCAGATTTTTGGTCCTTTTCTGTTAAAACACATCATTTTAGAAATTTTAAAATATCTTTTGTATCTGATTATAATGTTTTCAAAAATATCTACACACAGAGAATTAGATGTAGTTTAATAAAAAGTAATTTTTATTGAAATGAATCATAATATTGAATTTTTTCTTCTTTGTGTTTGTGAATTGTTTAATTAATTTATTTTTGTTTATTTTTTCATCTAAACTTTTTAAAAATAATAAGAAATACTTGCATAATAACTTTGAAACATATATTGTTAAAAAAATCCTTTCAATTTACTACATTTTCATTTACAGTGGATTCAGCAATTGGGACGCTGCTTAAGTGGGACAGCCGCTTATTTAAGGACAAATCTCAAAGAAACCAAACCAAGAAGCCAATAGTAAATATGTATGTTTAATTGGGACAGCCGCTTAATTGGGACAAAAAGCCTCGATCACGATGTGTCCCAATTAAGCGGAATCGACTATATATACTAATAACATAATTTTTCAAATAAAAGCTTTAGAGGAAAATATTAGTCGATAAAATTTCAAGACATTGACAATGCAAGATTGAAAAAAGCTGGATGTTTTTAACAATGTCAACAGAGGAGGCTATTGAAGCCATCTGAGTACACACTACTCTACTTGCCTACTAAATTGGATAGTATTCAATTCATTGAAAAGATCGGCAAGTAGTCTGGAAACTATTTCTAGAACAAACAAATAAAAAAATTGTTTAAATTGTTGATAGAGTAACAATTGATGAGTCATTGCTGATGATTGAAGAAATTATTTTTTATTTAAATCATAATTTAAAGAACTTATTTATGTTAAATTTTTAATTGTTCGTCTAAAAATTATGTTAAGCAATTGAATGAACCGTTCATGAAAAACCAATGAAAAACAGAAAAAATAATTAAATTATTAAAATAGATTTTAAATTAAAAAATTTGTTATTAAAAATTTTCAAACTTTAGTGCGTTTGTGTTTATTTCCTTAAAAACATAAGTACCAAATATACAAAACTGCTATTAAACATGAAGACAACGCTAAACACTTGATTGTGTGTCGCTAAACCGTATTTTTTAAAATATTGGTTGTCCTTCCTGATGCTATATCTAGATTTCCATGCCACAATTCACTAATGTACTGTGCAATATTCCACCGCCAATGTTATCTGGCAGCTCATCAAGACAGTATTGCTATGATGATGTGCATTTTGCCAATTGCAAGAAACTGTTTGATAGTAGGACTGTATGGGTACATAGATAAGATACATCAGTTAACTGCATTGGCAGCATAATGGTATACGCTGATATCCGCCTTGCATGGTTGCTTGTATGGTTGATAAAAACAAATAATCACCTGTAATTTGATTTTGTAGCTTAAAACTAACAATATTTTTTCATAAGAATTTGATTGACATTTCATTGCTATGCTGATTTACCATAATACACGTTAATGAGGCCTGTAGCGTGCGGGGTCAAATATTGATGGCTTGTCTGAAGTGCAATTTTACAGATTTTTAGGGCATTCTGTGTGCAAGCTACACTTGAGATAAATACATCATTCCACTCAGGATAAAAAATGATAAATACTGAAAATTACAGCGTGATACCTCTTTTAGTTTTGAAATATTCGCTACGCAATATTCAATAATAGTGTTATAAATCATGCAATTTCATAAATGCAATTTTTCACCAAAGAAGGCGTTAAGACACCAACATGAAATTTTCACCATAGCTAGTACTTGCCAAGGTTAACAAATGTGCAAATATGAAAGTGTGAATTACTGTCCACATGGTCATCTGGGCACCGGCGGCGGAACGATATTTTAGGGGGGGCAAGCCATAATTCAAGGGGGGAGCTGCGCCTACCCCTTGAAAATTTAAGGAGGAGCAAGACAAAATATGACAGAAAGACAAATTTTACCTTAATTAAATAATAGAATATGGTAATTCTGTAGTATTTAATCGATATTAGGGCTGTACCAGAATCCGATTCCGGTTCCTGGTAAGACGGATTCCGGCAGTTTTTTAATGAAAATCCGATTCCGGTTCATACTTAAATGTGCCGGATTTAAGCCGGATTTCTTTGTTGTTTGAAATTTGTAAGAAATTTTTAACGCAACATAATTTTGAAATATTTATAGCGCTATACAATTAAATTAAAACAATAACTTCCTTTGATTTTAAAACACAATAACGTCGATCGCTTTTAGTTCTTATGTAAGTACAAATATATTAAAGAGCTCTTTTCGATGTCGGGTGCGCTTCGTCAAAATCCGCATCTAACGAGCCTTAATTTAGTGGCTGTTTAAATGAGCGATGAGTGTAAGAACTCCGCCTCAAGGTTGCTGACCCTGATCTAGTAATACGACATATCTTCCGCTACTTTTGATTCCAGTATTTTCTAAACTATATTTAGCTATCAAAGTTTAACTTTTTCAAAACGACGAACAACGATCTATTTTTGAGTGTTACAGTATTTAAAAAGTTCAATAATTTATTTTTATGCACATTTTTAATTTAGTGGATTTTGTCACGATTTGGATAAAATTCTTCGCAGAATAATAACTTGATGATACAGAACAATGTTGATTTGCCAGTTTTGCAATGGAAAAATAGTCTGTAACTGATGAAATAACACGTTACTGAAATGGCTATCGGGTGGTGCCTGATAAAAATATTTTTTTTGAAGATTCAATAACTGAAATATGATATAGTGATTTCAGTTAACTACTAACTCAATAACTGAAAAAGTGATTTCAGTTAACTACTAACTGAAACTGTAATTGAAAAAACATATTAACTGTAACTGTAATACTAATAGGAAAAAAATAATAGTAATAGTAATACTAACTGAAAAATGCGCTATAAAATAAAAATTATAGAAATGCGCTACAATATTACAAGTATTAGGGAGCGACCGATAATCGGATCGGTATCGGACCGATATTGGCACTATCGGTCAATATAGGATCGGCCGATTTTTGTAGGGAGCGACCGATAGTCAGACACAAATTGGCACTATGGGTTAACTATCGGACCGGCCGTTTTTTTGGCTGCCGATACATTTTTTTTCACAACAGAGTTGCATAAAAAAAATCAGTAAATAACCCAATTCTATAACCAGATCAGACAAGATTTAAAAAAAAGGGAAAAAAAACCCGTACACAGAAATTGTCACGTCTACATGAATTGCATCAGTGATATGACCTTGAAACAATAGGATTGGCATTTCTTAATTCTACTGTATGACCTCGAATGATACAATTAGTGAACATATGTGTGTATTTTTTTTTTGGGATGGGAAGTTGGGCGGGGGGGGGGGTATTACGGTAGTGGAGGGTAAACAAGACTTACGTGTGGTGTGGGCGAAGTGTTACAAAATATGACAGGGAGAGGGGGGAACAAGGGTTGACATACGTCATATGATTGGAAACTAATGCACGAGAAAAGCACGTGTTTGGCAAGAGAAACAGACTGACAAAAAATCTAGAGATGCGTACTTTTATGAAAGTGAGCAAAAAATTTTATTAGATAACCCAACACTGTTGTTTTGTAAAAATATTTGGTTCATATACCGGTATTTTTCATATGTTTTGATGCATACGTCTTTACTAGTGATAACTGATATAGTAACTGAAAAAATTACTAACTGTAATAGTAACTGTAAAAACAATTGAATAATTACTCTAACTGTAATAGTAACTGAAAAATATTTGAAAGGCTAACTGTAACTCTTACTGTAACTGAAAAATGGTAACTGAATCAACACTGGCAGAGAGTAATGCAGAGAGTAATGCAGAGAGTAATGCAGAATGTAGAGAGTAATGTAGAGAGTTAATGTAGAAAGTAATGCAGAATGTAGAGGGTAATGCAAAGTGTAATGCAGAGAATAATGTAGCGAGTAATGTAGCTGTTTAAAGCACATTGTTGTGTTGTTTAGTATAGCGCAGTGTCTTATTAACAGTTTAAACACGTTTTTTTTCAAATATACATATACACCAATCAATTTATTTGTACAAATACACAACAGGTACACTGGGCTTTATTTCTAATAATTCCGTGTGCACCTTCAAATTTTTTTAAATTTAAGAACTCAGCACATAGATAGATATCAACATACACCAAACAATGATTTTTCAACGGTCTTTAAATAGGGAGCGACCGATAATCGGATCGGTATCGGTATCGGACCGATATTGGCACTATCGGTTAATATCGGATCGACCGATTTTTGTAGGGAGCGACCGACAGTCGAACCGATATTGGCACTATCGGACCGGCCGTTTTTTGACTGCCGATACATTGTTTTTTTTTTCACAACAGAGTTGCAGAAAAGAAAATCAGTAAATAACCCAATTCTATAACCAGATCAGACAAGATTTTAAAAAAAGGAAAAAAAAACCCGTACACAGAAATTGTCACGTCCACAAAAATTGCATCAGCGGTATGACCTTGAAACAATAGGATTAACATTTTTAATTCTAATGTATGACCTTGAATGATACAATTAGGAACATCTGTGTGTATTTTTTTCTTGGGATGGGGAGTTGTTTTGGGGGGGGGACAAGACTTACGTGTGGGCGAAGTGTTACGAAATATGACAGGGAAGAGTTGAGCGTGGGTTGACATACGTCATTAGCTGGAGCACGAGAAAAACACGTGTTTGGCAATGTTGTTGATTAAAAAAAATATCGGTATCGGTACCTGTATCTGCTGGGGAAAAATATCGGTATCGGACTATCGGTAAAAAGGCATATCGGTCGCTCCCTACTAGGGACAAAGGCAACACTATGGGCTCAAAGTACGATGTTTACTTTGTGGGCCCTAAGTCAATTTCTTTACAACTGCGATACAGGTCTTTCAATTTACAAGTTTGAAAAATAAAATTGATAGTATATAATTAAAAATGTGTTTTTTTTTGGTAAGAAAAATAATAATGTTTAAATATAACTTTCATAACAAAGTATGTTGCTAAGAGACTCCTGTTAAATTAACCATTGGTATGACACAGACAAGTGTTGTTGCTTTCAGGGTTTATATTTAAGTATTTTCATTTTATATTTTTTCTTCTCTCTAACGTTCAATTGAAAGACAAGCATCAGTCAGTTTTTATGGCTACTATAAAATGACAATAACAAAGTTAAGATGACCACTAGGAGTTGTATTATTTCTTGTAGCGTCAATTGTAAAGTCAATCAGTTTGAATGCCCCAATGGAAGACTCTAGGAATGCGATCTCTCTCTCTTCTTCCTATCCCACTCTGTCAAAGTCTTAATGAGAAAACTGAGTAAATATTTGAGTGAGGCCAGTAAATATTTGAGTGAGGCCAGTAAATATTTGAGTGAGGCCAATAAATAATTGAGTGAGGACAGTAAATATTTGAGTGAGGCCAATAAATATTTAAGTGAGCCCAATAAATATTTGAGTGAGGCCAGTAAATATTTGAGTCAGTAATTATTTGAGTGAGGCCAGTAAATATTTGAGTGAGGCCAGTAAATATTTGAGTGAGGCCAGTAAATATTTGAGTGAGGCCAATAAATAATTGAGTGAGGACAGTAAATATTTGAGTGAGGCCAATAAATGTTTAAGTGAGCCCAATAAATATTTGAGTGAGGCCAGTAAATATTTGAGTCAGTAAATATTTGAGTGAGGCCAGTAAATATTTGAGTGAGGCCAGTAAATATTTGAGTCAGTAAATATTTGAGTGTTTCATGTATGTATGTATCAGCTGATTGTTTATTTGAATGAACCAAACCTTAAGCCTATATTATAAGTAGTGCATTTGTCTGGCCCTAAAGCATATATTACGATTAATGTATTTGTCTGAGACTAAAGCCTTTATTATAATTATTGAAATTGTCTGAGACTAAAGCCTAACTTATTGAAAATGTCTGAAATATATTTGCAGTGCATCGTGCAACTAGAGTATTTAGTGTTTATGGATTATTGAATGCGCATGTAATATCTAGTGCAACTGGAATACATGGTGAGTTGTAACGTTTAGATATTGAACCTTAAAAAAAGTTGACAAACTTTCTTGTTCTCATGAAAGACAAAACTCTAAATGTTAATAAGTTTTATCTGAGATCACCACCAATACGATGATTAGCTTATGAACAAAAACTAATCCAGTGACATTTCTGTATCATAACTCATACATTAAATTGTTACTAGAGGTCTCATAATGCTTAAAACTAAAGCCAAGCTGCCATTAACAACCATTTCAAATCAACTTTAAAAAACAACTTAAAATTTAATTGGGAGCAAGTAATGCCATATTTTTTTTCGAAATAACCGATCGATGATTGAGAAACAGATTGGTCTGTTATGTGGCGCCTAAAGGAGGTTGTATCATTGGTTCCTTCTGTCGCTGGTCAGATCAACAGTCAGTCTCGACGGATCGAACTAGAATAGAAATTAGGATTCAATAAATCAGTAAAATTTTAATCAATCAGAAAACATTGTTTTTTTTTAAATGAAAAAAAAGCTAATAATAGCAGCTCTAATAAAACCATCACATGTTACATAATAAGTGTTTTTTTTTTTAATTTTTTATTGTTACAATAATTCTTAGTAACTGCAAGACATACTATTTCCTAATGCTGTACAGTTGCACTTCAATTATTTGTAAACTTCAACAGTTGCAATATGTTTGGATGTGTTGGATAGAGTCTAGGATTAAAGTCAGTGGATGTGGTGGTAGAGTCTAGGATTAAAGTCAGTGGATTTGGTGGATAGTCTAGGATTAAAGTCAGTGAATGTGTTGGATAGAGTCTAGGATTAAAGTCAGTGAATGTGTTGGATAGAGTCTAGGATTAAAGTCAGTGGATGTGGTGGATAGAGTCTAGGATTAAAGTCAGTGGATGTGGTGGATAGAGTCTAGGATCAAAGTCAGTGGATGTGTTGGATAGAGTCTAGGATTAAAGTCAGTGAATGTGTTGGATAGAGTCTAGGATCAAAGTCAGTGGATGTGTTGGATAGAGTCTAGGATTAAAGTCAGTGAATGTATTGGATAGAGTATAGGATTAAAGTCAGTGGATGTGGTGGATAGAGTCTAGGATCAAAGTCAGTGGATGTGTTGGATAGAGTCTAGGATTAAAGTCAGTGAATGTGTTGGATAGAGTCTAGGATTAAAGTCAGTGGATGTGTTGGATAGAGTGTAGGATTAAAGTCAGTGGATGTGGTGGTAGAGTCTAGGATTAAAGTCAGTGGATGTGGTGGATAGAGTCTAGGATTAAAGTCAGTGGATGTGTTGGATAGAGTCTAGGATTAAAGTCAGTGGATGTGTTGGATAGAGTCTAGGATTAAAGTCAGTGGATGTGTTGGATAGAGTCTAGGATTAAAGTCAGTGGATGTGTTGGATAGAGTCTAGGATTAAAGTCAGTGGATGCGGTGGATAGAGTCTAGGATTAAAGTCAGTGGATGCGGTGGATAGAGTCTAGGATTAAAGTCAGTGAATGTGTTGGATAGAGTCTAGGATTAAAGTCAGTGGATGTGGTGGATAGAGTCTAGGATTAAAGTCAGTGGATGTGTTGGATAGAGTCTAGGATTAAAGTCAGTGGATGTGTTGGATAGAGTCTAGGATTAAAGTCAGTGGATGTGGTGGTAGAGTCTAGGATTAAATTCAGTGGATGTGGTGGATAGAGTATAGGATTAAAGTCAGTGGATGTGTTGGATAGAGTCTAGGATTAAAGTCAGTGGATGTGTTGGATAGAGTCTAGGATTAAAGTCAGTGAATGTGTTGGATAGAGTCTAGGATTAAAGTCAGTGGATGTGGTGAATAGAGTCTAGGATTAAATTCAGTGGATGCGGTGGATAGAGTACTTGTAACACATGTGTGTACTTGTATTTGTAATACATGTGTGCACTTGTTAATGCATCAGCTGATTTTCTAAAAATAGGAAACACCATGACAGAAGTCAATGCGTTTACATTTTAAAAAAATGTATATAGAACAAAACAGCGTAAACATACAAATGTAAAGACAGTAGAACCTGCTCTCGACAACAGAAGTTCATGCTACACAACCTGTTAGATTCATGCTACACGACCTGTTAGATTCATGCTACACGACCTGTTAGATTCATGCTACACGACCTGTTAGATTCACGCTACACGACCTGTTACTTTTTAAATTAAAGAATCTTTGTTTTTTTTGTAAAAATAAAGTTGCAATTGTTCGCCCATAGATTGTCGATCAAGTAATTATAAATTTAGATTTTGTCACCACCCACTTCAAGTTTTGCCTGCGACTCACCAGAGTGTAGCCCCCCCCCCCTTAACTTTGAGAATCACTCCTCTATACTCATCTGGTTAGTTTGGGCTACACCCATGCAGTCATCCAGTGGGCTACACCCATGCAGTCATCCAGTGGCTACACCCATGCAGTAATCCAGTGGGCTTACACCCATGCAGTCATCCAGTGGGCTTACACCCATGCAGTCATCCAGTGGGCTTACACCCATGCAGTCATCTAGTGGGCTTACACCCATGCAGTCATTCAGTGGGCTTACAACCATGCAGTCATCCAGTGGGCTTACTCCCATGCAGTCATCCAGTGGGCTACACCCATGCAGTCATCCAGTGGGCTTACACCCATGCAGTCATCCAGTGGGCTTACACCCATTCAGTCATCCAGTGGGCTTACACCCATGCAGTCATCCAGTGGGCTTACAACCATGCAGTCATCCAGTGGGCTTACACCCATGCAGTCATCCAGTGGGCTTACAACCATGCAGTCATCCAATGGGCTTACACCCATGCAGTCATCCAGTGGGCTTACACCCATGCAGTCATCCAGTGGGCTTACATCCATGCAGTCATCCAGTGGGCTTACAACCATGCAGTCATCCAGTGGGCTTACAACCATGCAGTCATCCAGTGGGCTTACACCCATGCAGTCATCCAGTGGGCTTACACCCATGCAGTCATCCAGTGGGCTTACACCCATGCAGTCATCCAATGGGCTTACACCCATGCAGTCATCCAGTGGGCTTACACCCATGCAGTCATCCAGTGGGCTTACACCCATGCAGTCATCCAGTGGGCTTACACCCATGCAGTCACCCATGCAGTCATCCAGTGGGCTTACACCCATGCAGTCATCCAGTGGGCTTACACCCATGCAGTCATCCAGTGGGCTACACCCATGCAGTCATCCAGTGGGCTTACACCCATGCAGTCATCCAGTGGGCTTACACCCATGCAGTCATCCAGTGGGCTTACACCCATGCAGTCATTCAGTGGGCTACACCCATGCAGTCATCCAGTGCAATGGTTGATGTACATTTGGGGGCTGATCAAACTAAAAAAATCTTTTTGTCCCCGTTTTGTCTGTCTGTCTGTCTGTCATCACCCTTGATCTCAACAACCATAAGTTCTAGACCCATGATGTATATATCATTTTGTAGGTCTTGGCCTGCCAAGAAATGCATTTTTTTCCATTTCGCGATCTGACCTCTCAGGACCGTAAAAGGGGCCTTAGTACCGTTTTTTACTATATAAGCTATATTAATAAAGGAGCGCTATATCTCAGCAACTATAAGTCCTAGACCCATGATGTATATATCATTTTGTAGGTCTTGGCCTGCCATGTGTACATCAAAAGTTCATTTCGCGATAGAACCTCTGAGGGCCGGGCTTCAGGGCTCCTAAGGGGCTTATATATTATATATACACCTTGTACGTTCAATAACCCATTCATTTAGTGCGAAATACTGCAGCACATAGTTTCACCAAGATTTATTAAGAAACTCATCAAATGAAATAGTAAGCTTGTGTTCTGAGTTTAATTGAAAGTATCAGAGCTATGCAACAATTGACGGAGTTTTCGGACGATTAAATGATTATAATTTAGAATGTTTTCAATTATGAGTCCTATTTCAGTAACCACAAACCACTTGTAGTTAGATTTAAGAGACAATAATTTTTTTTCAAATATAAAGAAACGTCTTTATAATTTTTTTTTACAGATATATGCATTACACAATTGATTTTATAAACATTTCCAAAATTTACAAATATTTACTGAAAGCTAACAAACGTACTGATACATAACACGAAAATGCGCTAACACGTTCTGTGTCCAGAATGGAACAGGCTTAATTGCTCGTTTAAATATTATCTGAGACCTCTACGTCTAGACTTTCTTTTGTAGTTTTTTTTTATGGTAGTAGACTTAATGATAGACTTAATGGTAGACCTAATGGTAGACTTAATGGTAGACTTGTCAAAAGTCTGCAAAAGGAGAACAAAATAATTGCTGTGATAGACTAAAAGTGTTGAAAGACAGTAAATGGCTATTTAAGTCCGTACATTTACTTGTAACAGTAAATGGCTATTGAAGTCCGTACATTTACGTGTAACAGTAAATGGCTATTGAAGTCCGTACATTTACGTGTAACAGTAAATGGCTATTGAAGTCCGTACATTTACGTGTACACAACATGTTTGATAAATAATAGACAGAACTGTTTTGAAGTTTTCCTTAATTAGCTCAAAACAATTACATCTACAATTAAAAGTTTAAAACAGAGACCTTTATAACATTGATAAACCATCTTCAATAAATGTTAAACATGCGTTATATCTTACGCTACATCGTCTGTTTAACACTGACACAGAAAACAAAATCGTTTTAGTTTTCTTAAGCACCGTAAACCACTTCCAGAACTTGCGTTGAAAACATTATTTTTTAAAACACAAAAAAATACATTTTGATTTAATTAAAGTTTTTTTTTTTTCTGGTTGGCTGACATTGTGACATTTTGATATTTTTTTTATCATGACAAATGAAACAGGTTCCCAGGGCAAGAATCTTCAAATGTATTTAATGTCTGTGTAAGATTTATAATAATGAAGAGAGGAAAAAAACAACAGTACTGCTCACCTAAATGAAAACAAACACCATGAAACTGATATCTGAAAAAGTTGATGAAATCTTTTTCTTTTTCTTAAAATCTGACACCAAACCAGGGCTCGATTTACCGCCGGGGATGCCGGGGACAGTGGCGTAGCTAGAGTAAACGTCACCCGGGGCGGTCCGTTCGAATGTCACCCCAGTGACCCCACACGACCCTATGCTGAATGGCTAGGTGTGGCTAAACTTTCATATATACTCTACCTCTAGGCTCTACTTTACTCTACTGACCGGTACGTTACTGCTTACATGTATGATCCAAGACAAAATCCAAATCCAATACCACAAATTATGTTCTTAATTGTTATATAATTCTGGATATTTAAAATATGTAAGTAAATAATTCTTTACTGAGAAAGTTGGCAGTTAAAAATAGTTACCGCCAAGTTACCGGTCTCACCATCGACATCAGTATAACACATATTCATGTGTGGTTTTTTCCCCTTGGTTCAGCCAATGAATGGCAAACGTATTTATACAAGTGAAACCCCGAATTCAGATCGGCAACATTTTTCGCTTATAGGTCTAATTATCATTTGACTCTATGAGAAGATGTAAAAACATTGTTCTTATTAGTATGTAAATATATTCAATATAAATATGGTCATGCAACTTAAATTGCTATAAATGCCACTTTTATTATTTGTTGGAGGTGACATAGTGTCACCCTTCATAGGCTGTCACCCGGGGCGGTCCGCCCCCCCGCCCCCCCCCCCCTTAGCTACGCCACTGGCCGGGGATATCCCCGGTACTGAGACCTGTCATCCCCGGCTCTGCTTTAGCTAATATATCCCTGCCGAGGATGAAATCATAGACATTTATTCCCGGCTCTGCAGAAATGTTTGTTCATCCCCGGCACTGGTTTTTTCTTAAATCGAGCACTGTACCAAACATAAGTATTTTGGTACTTTTTTTTACATAGTTTCACTTAAATCGATTTTTATAACAAATGAATTGGAGTATCAGATTAAAGTTGGTGACATTTAAAATTTTAAAAATAGTTTTAAAATAAATAACACCGCCCAGCAGTATCTATTCTTTAACACCCTCATAAAAAAACAGGAAAAAGGATCGATACTTTAAATTTCGTCATTAAAGTTAGGGTCGATACTTATTTTCAAAAGAAATTAGAGAAAGTAGTCGATGCTGTACAACTGGTATCGACCAAAACAAAATAGGAGCAACGTTACGTCAAGTCGGACATTTCTGCATAGCCTGACGTCTGACTGGTAGGTCATTTATTAGTAGCCAGAGTTTGACCGGATGCCAAGTATTTAGTCGAGTAAAATAGAACCAGACGTCAGATATCCCCTCCCCCTCCCCCCGAGTCTTTTTCTGTGTATGAGGAAAACATTTTTTTTTGTTGATGTTTGTTTCTAAATGGCAACCATTCTGTCTTTTCAATAACAGTCTGAACAGATTGTACCATCGTACAGCCAGACTATTAACATAGCCATTTGTTAAGTAAAGAGGGAAAACAGAAAGACTTTCAATGTAGCAATTTTTCACATAAAGAGGGGAAAAACACAATAGCCATTGTTTTAGTGGAGATAGAGACACATACTATCCATTTTTTATTAGTTTATTGAAGATAGAGACACACAGTATCCATTTACCCATTGTTTAGTGCAGACAACGGTATAAATATATAGATTTGTTTAGTGAAGATGGCAACACATTTTATCGAAATGTCTGTTTGTTAAGTAAAGATGGGGACACGTTTATCTATTTGTGTATACGTTAAGTAAAGATGACGTAATTTCAGGAATATTGTATTCAGAAAGAAGTTAAGAATTAAAAAAACAAACAAATGTAGCTAACCTGATCAATGATTTATAAATCTGATTAACTAGATTAGTAATTATCAGATTTGGTTCGCTAGATTAGTCATTAACAGATTTTATAAACTATATTAGTAGTTAACAGTTCTGGTTAACTATATTAGTAATTAACAGATTTTATTAACTATATTAGTAGTTAACAATTCTGGTAAACTAGATTAGTAATTAACAGATTTGGTAAACCGGATTAGTAATTAACAGATTTGGTAAACCAGATCAATATATAACATCTATGGCGTACGATTAACTAAGTCAAGAATTTACAGATCTGGTTGACTAGATCAATAATTTACAGATTTTCCCCAACACCATTCAATGCAGAATCAAACCACCAAACACATTTTAGTATTGAACAATGGTGGGCCATTGATATGGTCGTAACTTTGTCGTTTATTAGGGTCAGTGCTGTTAGTTCATTGAGAGGTCGTATATTGATGTAAATAAAACCAAAACTAAGGTTCAAATAAAACCAAAACTAAGGTTCAAATAAAACCAAAACTAAGGTTCAAATAAAACCAAAACTAAGGTTCAAATAAAACCAAAACTAAGGTTCAAATAAAACCAAAACTAAGGTGTAAATAAAACCAAAACTACGGTTTAAATAAAACCAAAACTAAGGTTCAAATAAAACCAAAAAATAAGGTTCAAATACAATCAAAACTAAGGTTCAAATAAAACCAAAACGACGATTTAAATAAAACCAAAACATACGTTCAAATAAAACCAAAACTAAGGTTCAAATACAATCAAAACTAAGGTTCAAATAAAACCAAAACGACGATTTAAATAAAACCAAAACTTACGTTCAAATAAAACCAAAACTAAGGTTCAAATACAATCAAAACTAAGGTTCAAATAAAACCAAAACGACGGTTTAAATAAAACCAAAACTAAGGTTCAAATAAAATCAAAACTAAGGTTCAAATAAAACCAAAACGACGGTTTAAATAAAACCAAAACTAAGGTTCAAATAAAATCAAAAGTTCAAAGATAATAAAACCAAGGCTTAAACGTAGCCAGAATTATATTCTAATTAAGCTCAAATAGAACTGAAAATCAAATTGAACCAAAGTAACGTTTTTTTTTCTTTTTTAACCCCCCCCCCCCAAAAAAAAAAAACCGACTGAAGGTTTAAAAAAGAACAAAGCCAGAGTTCAACTTGTTTACTCTGGAGCCATCTTTTTGTTTACTTCTACAAGACTTGCTTCATTCTGAACCCAGACCTGGAGCCTGTGAGTTTGTTAGATCCACACCTCAAGGTGAGACAATATCCTCACAAATTAGCATCACATGGGGTCACAGCGACCCATCTCCAGCCGCCCCTTGGGCCTGTTGTCCAATATGTTTGCATAAATAATGAGAACAAATTGCTGACACTGACATTTTCCCTCCAAAAGGATTCACTCCTGGTGTTGGGAATTTAAAAAACAAAACTTTTAAAATTACGAAATACGTAAATAGGACAAACATCAGTTATATACAAATTACTTTTTATAGTCCAGTTCGCTTGAGGGAATAACAAATAAAATCCCACAAGTACCAGTGAAATATAACATGCACTGTTATTACTGTGTTAAACTAGTTGAATACCGTCCTAAAGTTTGCAATAAATACGTTGTAATGTTCCCATGAGAACATGCACTAGTTTATGTAAGTTGTTAGGTTTACGGGTTAAAACAGTACCTTTTTGTTTCATTTGTTTATAAAATATTAAATAAATATAATGATGATCGACACAATATTAAATGATACATGCTGATCAAATCAATATTAGATGATACTTGCTGATCAACTCAATATTAGATGATACTTGCTGATCAACTCAATATTAGATGATACTTGCTGATAAACTCAATATTAGATGATACTTGCTGATAAACTCAATATTAGATGATACCTGCTGATCAACTCAATATTAGATGGTATTTGCTGATCAAATCAATATTAGATGGTACTTGCTGATAAACTCAGTATTAGATGATACTTGCTGATCAACTCAATATTAGATGATACTTGCTGATCAAATCAATATTAGATGATACTTGCTGATAAACTCAATATCAGATGATACCTGCTGATCAACTCAATATTAGATGGTACTTGCTGATAAACTCAATATTAGATGATACCTGCTGATCAACTCAATATTAGATAATACTTGCTGATAAACTCAATATTAGATGATACCTGCTGATCAACTCAATATTAAATGATACTTGCTGATCAACTCAATATCAGATGGTACTTGCTGATAAACTCAATATTAGTTGATACTTGCTGATCAACTCAATATTAGTTGATACTTGTTGATCAACTCAATATCAGATGATATCTGCTGATCAACTCAATATTAGAATATACTTGGTGATCAACTCAATATTAGATGATACTTGCTGATCAACTCGATATTAGATGGTACTTGCTGATCAACTCAATATTAGTTGATACTTGCTGATCAACTCAATATTAGTTGATACTTGCTGATCAACTCAATATTAGTTGATACTTGCTGATCAACTCAATATTAGATGATACTTGCTGATCAACTCAATATTAGATGATACCTGCTGATCAACTCAATATTAGATGGTACTTGCTGATCAACTCAATATTAGATGGTACTTGCTGATCAACTCAATATTAGATGGTACTTGCTGATCAACTCAATATTAGTTGATACTTGCTGATCAACTCAATATTAATTGATACTTGTTGATCAACTCAATATCAGATGATACCTGCTGATCAACTCAATATTAAATGATACATGCTGATCAACTCAATATTAGATGATACCTGCTGATCAACGCAATATTAGATGATACTTGCTGATCAACTCAATATTGAAAGAGTATCATTATATCAAGAAAAACGATCTGTCTAATTCAATGTTAAACAAGACAATCTTATTGGCACACAATTAACACCTTTCCATAAAGGCTAAGTTAAACAAATGATGCTGATCAACACAATATTAAACAAATCATTTCGCTGAATCAAATTTCAACACAAATATCGTGATTGTTGTAAATATCTCTGTATAATTTCGTCTTCCATGTAAATACATTGGTGAAGAATATCCAAGAAATCGTGCATTCTCAGAATAATGGGAATTTTTTGTGGACCTCTAGTGGAGTGAATCATTTGTCGAATTGAATCAATATTTCGATAACTTACAGAGTTCCCCATTACCGTACCTTTTTCTCTCCCTTACAGTTTCTCTTCCACAAACTTCAAAACTAAAACCATTTCAAAGCAATGCAATAAAAAATACATTGAAGTGAGACACAAAGTGGTCGTTTTTTACTCTCTATATTTGACTTACATTCCAATCAATTTGATTTAGGTCGCATTAGAGTAAATTAATCACCCCCCCCCCCCCCACACACACACCTCGAACCTAACTTCGCTTGAATAAGCATAATCTTTCTAAATGGAGCACATTTGCTGGTATCGATCCCATCACTATGAACACATCGATTCGTGCGATTTTTTGCAATAAGGAAACTGCCAAACACTCTCCAAACATCGAAAGACGATTTCCAGGCATTAGAAAGATGCAATACAAGAACCGACAACTCACTATAAACGTGACAAGAGTAATTTATTTGTTTTAACTCAAACCCGAGTTTGTTTAATTGAAACTTAGCGGGTCGGGACAATCTATTGAGTGGTGGTAATATGTCAGAACAACCAATTGAGTATCTATAGTGGTAATAAGTCAGAACAATATTTCGAGTGTCTATAGTGGTGGTGATATGTCAGAACAATCAATCTATTACCAATCGTATTTTTAATATTTTGAGCCAGTGATTTCATTACTAATTGTGTTGCAGATATTTATGGCATTTAGTTGTTGTTTTTGGTCTTAAAATGAGACCCAAAGGAAATTCCGTATTAATTTTGAAATACATGAGAGAAAATTGGAACAACCATATAATGAAATGCAGCATTGTGACAGTAATTCTAATCAATTAATTGTTAGAGTCATTGTATGTTCCTTTTTTTTCATAAGATAACTGTTACGGGTCCTTATAATGATAATACCTGTAGAAGGTGTAATAATTCAGACAACTCAAATTACGAAGTTAACTCCAGTGAAGTAACATCAACAATCATTTTATTCTTGAACATAAACTGATTTAAAGGTAAACTCAGGAGGAGTACAATAGCAAACTGTAACCATGCATCCATCTACATCGATGCCCAAAGCTAGACCGACTATAAAACAAACCATGTGCTCCCAACTGTCGGTTTAATATACGTCATTTGTACCAAATGATGTATACACTAAAATCTACAATAAACTACAACACAAGATGGTGGAATGACGCCATAGCTACTGCGGTGGGCGGAGCCTACCGAATTGCGTCATCAAGCTTAGGCTATACTATTTCTCCACAATAACAATTAACTTATCACGAAAGGAAAGAAGAATGAAATCGCATGATACATTGTACTAATGCCGTTGTTCCACAACTTTTTTTTTATTATTATTATTAATATATAGATTGTTTATGGAAAATATTTTAATTGAATTCTCAACAAAAAAAAAATAAACACTTAAAACTAACAAGTACATTTTGTCGAACGTATGATGTAATAGTGAAAACTATTCAAAGATCAAAATGTACAGCTGACATGGTTACATGAACTGGACACTAAAATCCCCGCCAAATTCCAAGCGTAACATTCATTGCCACAATTTCGAAACTTTTCCCAATGATGACGTTTAATATCGAATCACCACAGGCGAAACTCAAGGGAACAAATCTCCAATTATCAACATATGGCGTGTCCAGGACTTTTGTCTATGGAATGATTCAACTGTAAAGACCTCCATATGTTTACTTGACAACACATTTCCCGTGTTCTGTCTATGTTATCTGATTGAGAATAAATCGACATTGTTGTATGAGTTGTTGCATCTAGAAATGATTAAGTTGTATGTACGACATAAATCATAACTCTTTAGAATCTAGCTAGATGTTCTAAAGCAGCCGGCTTGAAGTCACGTGAACACCCCCCCCTTTCATGTGTGTGTGTGTGTGTGTGTGTGTGTGTGTGTGAAAAGGGGGGAAGTCTGGCAGGGCAGTAACCTTTAAAAAGAAATGAGTAGCTAATATTAGGCAAAACAAAATATGTATAAAGTGTGTCTATAGTGTGTATGTAGTGTGTCTATAGTGTGTATGTAGTGTGTCTATAGGGTGTGTGTAGTGTGCATATAGTGTGTATAGTTTGTATAGTGTGTATTACTGTGTATATAGTGTGTATGTAGTGTGTATGTAGTGTGTCTATAGGGTGTGTGTAGTGTGCATAAAGTGTGTATAGTTTGTATAGTTTGTATAGTGTGTATTACTGTGTATATAGTGTGTATATAGTGTGAATATAGTGTGGGATTCAGCATGCGAGTCACAAACGACAACATAATTTTTACACCGTGTCTTTACATTCCATACGTGGACATAATTACGAATGTAAAAAATGACCTACTTATATAGTAGGAACCTGCTTAACCACATCACCAGTAACACTTACAAGACTTGTCTCCCCATGGTGGCATAATTAAACAGATTGTCACATGTACAATATTAAAACTCATTATTATTAATAATTAGGAAATATTTCCTAATAGAATATCACAAACATAGTAGATATTGGAATTACACTCAATAAATATTAAAATATTATTTACCTTCAATCTAACTGGAACGATTGGTGCATTTTTCTAAAAAATAAAATAAATAGCCTACATATTTAAAAAAATATGACACAACTGTCAATCCAATTACTGTCCACCATCTGAATGGTTTTCATTTACAGTTCCCTGCAAACCAGATTTCGAAAATAGATTTGATTATTTAAACTATTTTATAACTTCATTAGAACGATGAAAGAAATCGACTAGAAAGAGAGAGAGAGCTGAAGTGGCACACACACACACACACACACACAGAGAGAGAGAGACAGAGATAGATGGAGAGAGAGAGAGAGCCGGGGTCACACAGAGAGAGAGAAAGATAGTTGAGGAGACAGAGATAGAGAGCGCTGAGGAGACATAGAGAGAGAGAGAAAGCTGAGGAGACACAGAGAGAAAGAGAGCTGAGGAGACTTAGAGAGAGAGAGAGCGAGCTGAGGAGACACACAGAGAGAGAGAGAGAGAGCTGAGGAGACAGAGAGAGAGCTGATGAGTCATAGAGGGAGAGAGAGAGAGCGAGCTGAGGAGACACAGATAGAGAGAGCTGAGGAGACGGGAGAGAGCTAAGGAAACAAGGAGAGAGAGACACACATAGATGAGGAGAGCGAGGAGGAGGATGGTAAAGAGGAGTATTGCTGCTCATAGAAGTCCACACTATGGGGCTGATATTTTAAAAATGCAATCATTTGATTTAGATGCTCCGCCCTTCTCCATGTTATTATTGATGTAATCCACCTGATCTATCAGTCCATGTTATTATTGATGTAATCCACCTGATCAGTCCATGTTATTATTGATGTAATCCACCTGATCTGTCAGTCCATGTTATTATTGATGTAATCCACCTGATCTATCAGTCCATGTTATTATTGATGTAATCCACCTGATCTGTCAGTCCATGTTATTATTGATGTAAACCACCTGATCTATCAGTCCATGTTATTATTGATGTAATCCACCTGATCTATCAGTCCATGTTATTATTGATGTAATCCACCTGATCTATCAGTCCGTGTTATTATTGATGTAATCCACCTGATCTGTCAGTCCGTGTTATTATTGATGTAATCCACCTGATCTATCAGTCCGTGTTATTATTGATGTAATCCACCTGATCTATCAGTCCATGTTATTATTGATGTAATCCACCTGATCTATCAGTCCATGTTATTATTGATGTAATCCACCTGATCTATCAGTCCATGTTATTATTGATGTAATCCACCTGATCAGTCCATGTTATTATTGATGTAATCCACCTGATCTGTCAGTCCATGTTATTATTGATGTAATCCACCTGATCTATCAGTCCGTGTTATTATTGATGTAATCCACCTGATCTGTCAGTCCATGTTATTATTGATGTAATCCACCTGATCTATCAGTCCATGTTATTATTGATGTAATCCACCTGATCTGTCAGTCCATGTTATTATTGATGTAACCCACCTGATCTATCAGTCCATGTTATTATTGATGTAATCCACCGGATCTATCAGTCCATGTTATTATTGATGTAATCCACCTGATCAGTCCATGTTATTATTGATGTAATCCACCTGATCTGTCAGTCCATGTTATTATTGATGTAATCCACCTGATCTATCAGTCCATGTTATTATTGATGTAATCCACCTGATCTGTCAGTCCATGTTATTATTGATGTAATCCACCTGATCTATCAGTCCATGTTATTATTGATGTAATCCACCTGATCTGTCAGTCCATGTTATTATTGATGTAAACCACCTGATCTATCAGTCCATGTTATTATTGATGTAATCCACCTGATCTATCAGTCCATGTTATTATTGATGTAATCCACCTGATCTATCAGTCCGTGTTATTATTGATGTAATCCACCTGATCTGTCAGTCCGTGTTATTATTGATGTAATCCACCTGATCTATCAGTCCGTGTTATTATTGATGTAATCCACCTGATCTATCAGTCCATGTTATTATTGATGTAATCCACCTGATCTATCAGTCCATGTTATTATTGATGTAATCCACCTGATCTATCAGTCCATGTTATTATTGATGTAATCCACCTGATCAGTCCATGTTATTATTGATGTAATCCACCTGATCTATCAGTCCGTGTTATTATTGATGTAATCCACCTGATCTGTCAGTCCATGTTATTATTGATGTAATCCACCTGATCTATCAGTCCATGTTATTATTGATGTAATCCACCTGATCTATCAGTCCATGTTATTATTGATGTAATCCACCTGATCTATCAGTCCATGTTATTATTGATGTAATCCACCTGATCTATCAGTCCATGTTATTATTGATGTAATCCACCTGATCAGTCCATGTTATTATTGATGTAATCCACCTGATCTATCAGTCCGTGTTATTATTGATGTAATCCACCTGATCTGTCAGTCCATGTTATTATTGATGTAATCCACCTGATCTATCAGTCCATGTTATTATTGATGTAATCCACCTGATCTGTCAGTCCATGTTATTATTGATGTAACCCACCTGATCTATCAGTCCATGTTATTATTGATGTAATCCACCGGATCTATCAGTCCATGTTATTATTGATGTAATCCACCTGATCAGTCCATGTTATTATTGATGTAATCCACCTGATCAGTCCATGTTATTATTGATGTAATCCACCTGATCTATCAGTCCATGTTATTATTGATGTAATCCACCTGATCAGTCCATGTTATTATTGATGTAATCCACCTGATCAATCAGTCCATGTTATTATTGATGTAATCCACCTGATCAATCAGTCCATGTTATTATTGATGTAATCCACCTGATCTATCAGTCCATGTTATTATTGATGTAATCCACCTGATCTATCAGTCCATGTTATTATTGATGTAATCCACCTGATCTATCAGTCCATGTTATTATTGATGTAATCCACCTGATCTATCAGTCCATGTTATTATTGATGTAATCCACCTGATCTATCAGTCCATGTTATTATTGATGTAATCCACCTGATCTATCAGTCCATGTTATTATTGATGTAATCCACCTGATCAGTCCATGTTATTATTGATGTAATCCACCTGATCTATCAGTCCGTGTTATTATTGATGTAATCCACCTGATCTGTCAGTCCATGTTATTATTGATGTAATCCACCTGATCTATCAGTCCATGTTATTATTGATGCAATCCACCTGATCTGTCAGTCCATGTTATTATTGATGTAATCCACCTGACCTATCAGTCCATGTTATTATTGATGTATCGTCAATACCGATACCAATACTTCATTAAAATAGTATCGCCAATACCAATACAAATACTCAAGTAAAAATGTATTGCCAAAATCGATACCAATACAATACCAATACTTTTGAGAACAACAAAATATTTTAATTTTCAAAAAAGTTAAAACAATAAAGTACAATGTCAAGGCACAATTTTTAGGCCAATCACTTCACCACTTGGCAGCACGTAAGAAGACCATCATTTCAAAATGATCATTGGTTAGCCTTGAACGTAATGGCATGAAAACACGCCCACCCAAAGAAAACAGGCGTTCAACTGCAGCACTAGCCGGAAGTCCAGTGTTCAGTTGCAGGTATAATTTCTTAATACTTGGGTAGGCTGCTAATGACAGCGTTTCTGGTGATTTATCTTCAAGATATCTGTCTACTTCAGCAGAACTGTTGCTATTAAGCAACTCGTCCTGCTCCATCCGCCGCGCAGTAAAACAAGCAAAAAAATCTGTAGATTTGGATATCGGTACTGCTGACTGTACTGAAGCTGCACCATCCTGCCGAGTAAGTTGAATTGGAACTGCACTCAGTGCACTGCACGAACGCTTTAAGGTTTGTACAACTTCAGCCTTGTGATCCAAGCTGTCAATCCAGTCGGTCTTAAATTTTGGATTGACAACTGCTGCCAGTTTTGCCTCTGGGTCAGAAAATATATAATCGAATCGCGCATTAATTCCATCAATAACAGCTCTGGCAAGGGGTTCACACACCGTGAGCGGGTGTTTATGTCGCACAATCATTTCCTGTAGTTGGCCTTTTATAACGGTTAGTGTGGGCAGCAAATAGCCAAATCCAATATTATTTTCTCCTTGCAAAATGTCCAGTCCACGACACAATGGAGCAAATACTTCAATGTATTCTGCGATGAATATTTTCTGCTTCGGAGTCAGTCTCTTGATGTCAAGGTCATCAAACAACATATCAAGTTTAACTTCTAATTCTGGATTGGATAGTAAGCAATGTATTTTTACAACAGAATCGTAAGTGGAATTCCACCGAGTGTCACCGGGAGTAACGAGATACGTGCCGATTGCCGCTTTGATTGCATCTGCAGCCAAAGATGAGCGATTTTGTTTGTTCCAGATAGCTACTAACTTTGCAAATGTTGACACTGACAACCGTTTGGTTACTTCTTGTAGTACTTTAGCATCACGCGTAACAACAAGATTTAACAAGTGGCATGCACATTTACGATGTGGTGGTAGCTGGTAAATAATCTGTTCATGTTCGTCATCATTAACACATGGTGGATTCAGTAAATCATCAATTTGTTCAAATTCCATATCCACATCTTCATCATCCTGTTGCTCCTGACTGTGATCTTCATTTAAATCCACATTGTTTATACTTAAGTTCATCATTTCATCTTTATTCAGTCCAAAACAGCGAAATGCTTTTAAAAAATTTGATCCGCTGTCTGTTACAGTGAAAGAAATTTTGTCACTTATTTCATATTCTCTGTTGATTGCTTCTAGTGTTTTGGCAATTAAATCATAGGTATGTCGGCCAACTATTCTACGCACGGCCAAGCAGCAGCCTTTTCGCTCAAGTGACTCAGGTTCTAACCAATGCACAGTAACACCAATAAAACTTCTTCGTCTGGACGTCCAGCAATCGGCAGTTGCACAGACAGTATTAATTGAAGCCAACTTATCTTTCAGCTGCTGCCTACGAAGTTCAAATCTATGTTCCAGTTGTTTTGTCAATGTTTGTCGACAGCGAGGCATCATTTGTTGCCTGGTTATTAACGATCTGAAACTAGCGGTGTCGATATGATGGAAAGGCAAGACTGAATCAATTAGATAATCCATAACCCATTCATCTAATAAATGCTGAGTGACGGGCTGGCAAAATGTAATCTTGGCTTGTTTCAATGCTGGTCCATTGCAATGAGAACTACCACCAGTGTCATCGGCATTGCTATTGTTACTTCCACTATTAATTTCAGTTGAGTGTCTCTTCTTTCGTATCAATTTTTCATGAATTATATTACAAGCCATCTCAAACTTGGTAAGTAATGCTCCATGACGTCTCTGTGAAACAATAATAATAATCCAAGTACTGTATTTGTGCAGTGTCACAACTTATCCATAAATAACATATTAAAGTTATTCAAATAGTTCTATTGACCTACAAGTAATAAATAATGAGAAATATATTAAGCTAACGTAGCTTTTATAAATTCTAACGTTCTAGTTGTTTTAGGTTTTAAAACCTTATTTATATTATTCATTTATTTAAAATTTACCTCTATATGCTTCTTCAAATTTTGTCTTGACTGGTTATGGCACGATAAAGACTTGTTAGTCAATCCGGGCGGGCAGTGTAAGCATTTATACAGTGAATTGCCCCTTTTTTCAGCTGGTCCCAGGTATTTGAAAAAATCGGTAGGAATATTAATTGTCTCTTCTGCCATGACTACTTACAGATGACTGAGTGCAACGACTAGTGCGTACTTCAATGTTTTAAATGAGATAAAAATAAACAACTAGGGAGCGACCAATATGCCTTTTTACCGATAGTCCGATACCGATATTTTCTTTTTAATCAACAAAAATGCCCAACACGTGTTATTCTCGTGCTCTATAGTTCCTAATATAATGACGTATGTCAACCCATGTTCACCCCTTCTCTTTCATATTTTGTAACACTTCGCCCACACGTAAGTTTTGTTTACCCCCCCACCCCCGCCCCCAACTTCCCATCCCAAAAAAAAAAATGCACACAGATGTTCACTAATTGTTTCATTCAAGGTCAAACATTAGAATTAAGAAATGCCAATCCTATTGTTTCAAGGTCATATCGCGGATGTAATGTTATGTAGACGTGACAATTTCTGTGTACGGGTTTTTTTTTTCCTTTTTTTTTAAATCTTGTCTGATCTGGTTATAGAATTGTGTTATTTACTGATTTTTTTTTCTGCAACTCTGTAACAACTGTTACTATAACCAAATATAATTAAAAGAAGAATGTATAATGTTGACACATGAAAGAACAACAGAAGATGAAACAATGAAAAATGAAAGCCGACCGATCAATAAAATAATTTTACTTTGAACGTTTGAAAATTGCCATGCGGTTGCATCAAAGAGTTTCATTTTACAAGATATTTTTTTTATTAATTTGTTAATTTTCATGTATTTATATTCAATTAATTGTTATTAACCACCCATAATTTTATTGTTTATTGAACTCAGCATATAATTTAATAATATAATATGTGTTAATTAAATGATATTGTTTTATTACACAGTTTTCAATTTTAATTACATCATGCAGTTTTAGAATTTAATACCATTCAATTAATTATTTTTAATGAAATGTAGTAAACACTAAAATAATGAATTAATAAATAAAAACAATATATAAATATAAATAAATTACTGATAGATCGATAAAAAAGAAATAAAGTTTTCTTTTCTGTCGTTTATTGAAACATTGAACAAATAGTTGATAGAAAGAAAGTAAATGAATGAAAGAGTATAAGAATAACATTTATAGAAATAGGCGCGCAAAGCAAGAACTTCAAAAGAAAATTTATTTTTTCCTTCAACTCGCCGACCGTGGTTGTATTGGTGGAGAGGTGGGTGGTGTTAGTATTGGTGGGGGATGTTGGCTATGATGACTAGTAGTGATTTAATGTATGTAGCCTATGTATGTTTTTCTGCAAATAGCTAATAGTGGCAATAGAAAAGTATTGGTATCGAGTATCGAAAATTTTTCGTTTTAAATGTATCGGCGATACACAAATCAATACTTGTTACAAAAAGGATCGGCAATACAGCAACCAATACTAAAAAAGTATCGCCGATACTGTATTGGCCGATACCGATACTTCGATACTAACAACCCTGTCGTCCTGTATTGTATTGTATTTATAGCTTCTTCTAATCTTATATTGTGGTGTATTTATAGCCTCTCCTCGTCTCATATTGTGTTGTATTTATAGCTTCTTCTCATCTTATATTGTGTTGAATTTATAGCTTCTTCTCATCTTATATTGTGTTGTATTTATAGCTTCTTCTCATCTTATATTGTGTTGTATTTATAGCTTCTCCTCGTCTTATATTGTGTTGTATTTATAGCTTCGTCTCATCTTATATTGTGTTGTGTTTATAGCTTCTCCTCGTCTTATATTGTGTTGTATTTATAGCTTCTCCTCGTCTTATATTGTGTTGTATTCATAGCTTCTCCTCGTCTTATATTGTGATGTATTTACAGCTTCTTCTCGCCTCGTTTTATTACCCCGATAGCTTCCCGAGAAATGACTAGTATGGTATATGATATCGACTTGTTGTTCTGGACACAGGAGTTCACGGTCTGTTGATCATACAATCAATATTCTCGGTATCAGGACCTTCTGGCACTGGGCCATTGTTGGAGCCAGACTGAGGAGAACTATGTGATCGTGGGGTGCGGTAATTTCACTCGTGGGTGCATGTGGTGGATAGAGTCTAGGATTAAAGTCAGTGGATGTGGTTGATAGAGTCTAGGATTAAAGTCAGTGGATGCGGTGGATAGAGTCTAGGATTAAAGTCAGTGGATGTGGTGGATAGAGTCTAGGATTAAAGTCAGTGGATGTGGAGGATAGAGTCTAGGATTAAAGTCAGTGGATGCGGTGGATAGGGTCTAGGATTAAAGTCAGAGGATGTGGAGGATGGAGTCTAGGATTAAAGTCAGTGGATGCGGTGGATAGAGTCTAGGATTAAAGTCAGTGGATGCGGTGGATAGAGTCTAGGATTAAAGTCAGTGGATGCGGTGGATAGAGTCTAGGATTGAAGTCAGTGGATGTTGTGGATATAGTCTAGGATTAAAGTCAGTGAATGTGGTGGATAGAGTCTAGGATTAAATTCAGTGGATGCGGTGGATAGAGTCTAAGATTAAAGTCAGTGGATGCGGTGGATAGAGTCTAGGATTAAAGTCAGTGGATGAGGTGGATAGAGTCTAAGATTAAATTCAGTGGATGCGGTGGATAGAGTCTAAGATTAAAGTCAGTGGATGTGGTGGATAGAGTCTAAGATTAAAGTCAGTGGATGCGGTGGATAGAGTCTAAGATTAAAGTCAGTGGATGCGGTGGATAGAGTCTAGGATCAAATTCAGTGGATGCGGTGGATAGAGTCTAAGATTAAAGTCAGTGGATGCGGTGGATAGAGTCTAGGATTAAAGTCAGTGGATGTGGTGGATAGAGTCTAAGATTAAAGTGTCTGTGGATGTGGTGGATATAGTCTAGGATTAAAGTCAGTGGATGTGGTGGATAGAGTCTAAGATTAAAGTCAGTGGATGTGGTGGATATAGTCTAGGATTAAAGTCAGTGGATGTGGTGGATATAGTCTAGGATTAAAGTCAGTGAATGTGTTGGATAGAGTCTGAGATTAAAGTCTGTGAATGTGTTGGATAGAGTCTAGGATTAAAGTCAGTGGATGTGGTGGATATAGTCTAAGATTAAAGTCAGTGGATGAGGTGGATATAGTCTAGGTTTAAAGTCAGTGGATGCGGTTGATAGAGTCTAAGATTAAAGTCAGTGAATGTGTTGGATAGAGTCTAAGATTAAAGTCAGTGGATGTGTTGGATAGAGTCTAGGATTAAAGTCAGTGGATGTGTTGGATAGAGTCTAAGATTAAAGTCAGTGGATGTGTTGGATAGAGTCTAAGATTAAAGTCAGTGAATGTGTTGGATAGAGTCTAGGATTAAAGTCAGTGGATGCGGTGGATAGAGTCTAGGATTAAAGTCAGTGAATGTGTTGGATAGAGTCTAGGATTAAAGTCAGTGAATGCGGTGGATAGAGTCTAGGATTAAAGTCAGTGGATGTGGTGGATATAGTCTAGGATTAAAGTCAGTGAATGTGTTGGATAGAGTCTAAGATTAAAGTCAGTGAATGTGTTGGATAGAGTCTAGGATTAAAGTCAGTGGATGTGGTGGATATAGTCTAAGATTAAAGTCAGTGAATGTGTTGGATAGAGTCTAGGATTAAAGTCAGTGGATGCGGTGGATAGAGTCTAGGATTAAAGTCAGTGAATGTGTTGGATAGAGTCTAGGATTAAAGTCAGTGAATGCGGTGGATAGAGTCTAGGATTAAAGTCAGTGGATGTGGTGGATAGAGTCTAAGATTAAAGTCAGTGGATGTGGTGGATAGAGTCTAGGATTAAAGTCAGTGGATGCGGTGGATAGAGTCTAGGATTAAATTCAGTGGATGCGGTGGATAGAGTCTAAGATTAAAGTCAGTGGATGTGGTGGATAGAGTCTAGGATTAAAGTCATTGAATGTGTTGGATAGAGTCTAAGATTAAAGTCAGTGGATGCGGTGGATAGAGTCTAGGATTAAAGTCAGTGGATGCGGTGGATAGAGTCTAGGATTAAAGTCAGTGGATGTGGTGGATATAGTCTAGGATTAAAGTCAGTGAATGCGGTGGATAGAGTCTAGGATTAAAGTCAGTGGATGTGGTGGATAGAGTCTAAGATTAAAGTCAGTGGATGTGGTGGATAGAGTCTAGGATTAAAGTCAGTGGATGCGGTGGATAGAGTCTAGGATTAAATTCAGTGGATGCGGTGGATAGAGTCTAAGATTAAAGTCAGTGGATGTGGTGGATAGAGTCTAGGATTAAAGTCATTGAATGTGTTGGATAGAGTCTAAGATTAAAGTCAGTGGATGCGGTGGATAGAGTCTAGGATTAAAGTCAGTGGATGTGTTGGATAGAGTCTAAGATTAAAGTCAGTGGATGCGGTGCATATAGTCTAGGATTAAAGTCAGTGAATGTGTTGGATAGAGTCTAAGATTAAAGTCAGTAGATGTGTTGGATAGAGTCTAAGATTAAAGTCAGTGGATGTGGTGGATAGAGGCTAAGATTAAAGTCAGTGGATGCGGTGGATAGAGTCTAGGATTAAATTCAGTGGATGCGGTGGATAGAGTCTAAGATTAAAGTCAGTGGATGTGGTGGATAGAGTCTAAGATTAAAGTCAGTGGATGCGGTGGATAGAGTCTAAGATTAAAGTCAGTGGATGCGGTGGATAGAGTCTAGGATTAAAGTCAGTGGATGCGGTGGATAGAGTCTAGGATCAAATTCAGTGGATGCGGTGGATAGAGTCTAAGATTAAAGTCAGTGGATGCGGTGGATAGAGTCTAGGATTAAAGTCAGTGGATGTGGTGGATAGAGTCTAAGATTAAAGTGTCTGTGGATGTGGTGGATAGAGTCAACAATCAAACAACAATCAAACAACAATCAAACAACAATTTAACAACAATTTAACAACAAACATTCTATGTCTTTTTCTTTTCTTTTGAAAGTTTTGCGAACAATTATTTACATTTAATACAGCTTTTAAAAAAAAAAGATGTCAAAAATTGTTATAATACAAAAACTTACTGTTATAATAGGCGATTGCTGTTTCTAAAGGATGTGGGAAATGCTGTGATAACTGAAATGTGTGTGTATGTATGTATGTGTGTGTGTGTGTATAAATATGTGTGTGTGTTTTAAAGTTTGAATCCACACCTTGCAAATAATAAGCGCAGCCTCAAAACATTCAATTTAAGAAAATGGAAAGAAATTAACAGATAATATGTATATTTAAAATATATATATATATTGCCATTTATAAATCTAAGCTCTTGATAGTTTCGACCTTTTGGCATAAGAATAAATAATTTTCCCGACACAAAAGGAAATAGTGGTAATTAGAAGTTCTAATACAAATTCACTGCAATGTCAGCTTTATAAATACTCTATTCGTGCTTAGCTTTCATTTTCTTTCTGTTTGGTAATATTTATGAGATACTTCCCCCACTGTTAACAGAACGTGTTGTTCTACTTACTTTGGTTTGATGGCAGGACCAACATAAATAATGATCTGTTGTCCGCCGGCTTGTTTTCCTTTGACTGTTGATCTTATTACTGAGACCTTCTGGCTAAATGTCAACTTAGCTGGTCAGCGAAGTGACCTGGTCAACTCAGAGCCAGGTATCATCAGTGACTTAACGCCATTAGGGACGTTGAGACAAGCTGCACTAATGGCTTTGTCCACTCTCCGTCCCTCGCCTCGGGTGGCTAAGTCCAGTGTCCGTTTCATAGACGTTGATATTATACTGGCCTGGTCAACTATTAGTTGGATGTCGTTATAGGACCTAGCGATGATTTGAAGGACATCGTTATAGGACCTAGCGATGATTTGAAGGACATCGTTATAGGACCTAGCGAAGATTTGAAGGACATCGTTATAGGACCTAGCGAAGATTTGAAGGACATAGTTATAGGACCTACTGATGTATTGATGGACATCTTTATAGGACCTAGTGATGAATTGAAGGACATCATTATAGGACAAGTGATGAATTGAAGGACATCGTTATAGGACCTAGTAATGAATTGAAGGACATCATTATAGGACAAGTGATGAATTGAAGGACATCGTTATAGGACCTAGTGATGAATTGAAGGACATCATTGTAGGACCTAGTGATGAATTGAATGACATCGTTATAGGACCTAGTGATGAATCGAAGGACATCATTATAGGACAAGTGATGAATTGAAGGACATCATTATAGGACCTAGTGATGAATTGAAGGGGCGTTGTATGACATAGTAATGAACGGAATGACACAATCCAAACGTTGCATTCCAACTACAAGAGCATCCTTTTAATTGTAGAGTTGTGAGGACAAGATAACCACCAAAAAAGAATCAGGCATAAACTTGCCCTTTTAACTTTTTAACAATTTTGCTGCTAAATTGGGGAAAAAGGGGCCCCTCTGTCGATATTTTGTCAGGGGCGCTTGATTTTGTGATCTTGGCCCTGCCATTTGCCAGAATGTGTGTGTGAGTGTCTAGACAGCTGCCCTACTTCACTTATGCGTTTGAGCGTAATCTTTCACACACACAAACACACACACACACACAGACGAACATTAGCACACAGAAATCGAGATCATAAAAACAATTTCATTAATCAAAAACTACGAAGTAAATAAATTACTCTTTTAAATTTTTTGTTGGATAGCACATACATATAATCTTTAGTAGCGATGCTCTGAGACTGGATCAAACAGTTGATTGGCTGGATGCAATAGAAACTTTCGGAACTTCAGAGAGGAACAAACAAACAATTCAATCAGTTCATTCAATCAGTTCATTCAAGCCGTTTTCTTATCAATACCAGAGTGATCAATAAAAGAAAAATATATAAAGTCTTTATTCATGTAACACCCCCCTCCCTCTCTCTTTTCCAAACTCCATTTCAGGCAACTCAACTGCAACATTAAAGTGATTGGCCAGAGAAGAGTACATGTGGAAAGCCAAACATAATACCAGCTCTTTCACGCCAATATTAATATGTTGCCAGCTGGGCTCACAGTGCCAGTAGCTTAAAAGAAAAAAAAGAAACTTAAAGCACAAAAAATGTCTTTTCATCTCTAGCTAAATTAATAATTTGTCTACTTGTCTAGACTCGCGATGTTGTATACATACAACAAACAATATCTAGCTGGCAAGAGATTCATAAGTGTTGTATTTATGCAACAATTCATCTTTCTGGCAAGATCATGCAACAATTCATCAAAGTCTTAACATTTTGTGTTAAAAAATAATATTTTTCTTTCGCTTTACTCAAAAAATTTTGGATTTAAATGCAGACATGGAAACTTTATATTTTTATATTATTTCTGATACAATATTATCTCTTTTGACATATTTCAGTCCTGTTAGAGTAGGAATGAGATATTCATCTCTGCCTCTTAGTCTATAAATAAATCAGCCAACTGTCTGCCTGTCTGTCTGTCTACAGATCCTCTCATATAGCCTACATATATAAAAAAAAAGTAAAGTTCCCTTAAGCCCAAAAGGGCTCATCGGGGCAGATGAAGTGTAGAATTCATCTGTTTCACTAACCTCGGCATATAAAGGGATTGTGTGGTTAGCACAACACCTAGCCGCCTTTACTTCCCCAACTTAAAGTCAGGTACCCATTTAAAGCTGGGTGGACTTGGGAACTTTCACCTGGACCTGAAAACGTCCTAAGGTTCCCACTGAGATTCGAACCCAGGACTCTCCGGTCGACAGTCAAGCGCTCTACACCACTCGACCACCCGTCCCCTTGTCTGCCTAGGTCTTCTCCCCCCAACTCAATGGGGCGAGAGGGGGGGGGCCCTGTTAAGACTTTCATTCTGCCGTTGCCTGGCATGACACGACATAAAATGGTTGTAAAATGAATATTAAGGGCCAAAGAAAAGCAAGCGACAAGATTAAATAGCGCGAGTTGCCTAGAATCTTCAAAATAGAACTTTACATAGGCCCCCATATGTACAAAAGCCTCGCCCCCCTCCCCGAAAATGTAAGAACGGTACTGTCTGTCTATGTATCTATCTGGCTGTCTGTCAGTCAACTAATCGATGTCTGTCTGTCTATGTATCTATCTGGCTGTCTGTCAGTCAACTAATCGATGTCTGTCTGTCTATGTATCTATCTGGCTGTCTGTCAGTCAACTAATCGATGTCTGTCTGTCTATGTATCTATCTGGCTGTCTGTCAGTCAACTAATCGATGTCTGTCTGTCTATGTATCTATCTGGCTGTCTGTCAGTCAACTAATCGATGTCTGTCTGTCTATGTATCTATCTGGCTGTCTGTCAGTCAACTAATCGATGTCTGTCTGTCTATGTATCTATCTGGCTGTCTGTCAGTCAACTAATCGATGTCTGTCTGTCTATGTATCTATCTGGCTGTCTGTCAGTCAACTAATCGATGTCTGTCTGTCTATGTATCTATCTGGCTGTCTGTCAGTCAACTAATCGATGTCTGTCTGTCTATGTATCTATCTGGCTGTCTGTCAGTCAACTAATCGATGTCTGTCTGTCTAGTCTATCTGGCTGTCTGTCAGTCAACTAATCTATGTCTGTCTGTCTATGTATCTATCTGGCTGTCTGTCAGTCAACTAATCGATGTCTGTCTGTCTAGTCAACTAATTGATGTTTGTCTGTCTATGTATCTATCCGCTTGTCTGTCAGCCAACTAGTCGATGTCTGTCTGTCTATGTATCTATCTGCTTGTCTGTCAGTCAACTAATTGATGTCTGTCTGTCTATGCATCTATCCGCTTGTCTGTCAGTCAACTAATCAATATCTATATTTGTATCTATCTGCCAGTTTTCTAGACAACCAGTCTATGTCTGTCTATGTATCTACATAACTGTCTGTCAGCTAATCAATGTCTGTCTATGTTTCTTTCTAAATGTACAAACAACTAATTCATGCCTGTCTGTTTATCTATATTATTATTCTTAAAATATTATTCTCATGACACTACTTGAAATGTCTAGACCGCCCCCCCCCCGCTTCCAAATTAGGTGACTGCCTGCGCTGCGCACCCCCTCCCCCCATCCCCCACACTGCCATATAGCCCTGACCAGTTCAAATTATCATAACACCTAATGTTATCATTTCAGCAAAAAGTACTTTTTACAAGGGCCCCGAATATCTTTTCCTAGGGCACCCGATTAGCCTAAGACCGGCTCTGCTAGTATGTATAATTGTGAGTGTGTGTGTGTATTCATGTCCATTTGTTAATAAATGTAATACTACAGGAATCTTTCCGAAAAGGAAGATCGCCCATTCTCCAATAGTTTTGTTTGGTTCATTTTCTCAGTGCTGACATATACCCATTCTGTCAGAAATTTTGTGTGATATTTGAATTGAATGATTTATTTAAAAACTGTTGTAGATTGTATTCATATTTTATGAGTGTTCAATTTTGATGATGACTGGAATCAAATCTGTTAATTTTGATAATCCGTATATATATAAGAACAGCGTCTAAGTAAGAAAGTAAGAAGCCGAATTGAACTTGCGCGCGGGTGTTGTATCTTGCCACACCAACTTACCTCTGTGCTACAAAATGTCAGTGAAAAAAATTAATTTGATCATTATTGCAATGCTTCGTTTTGATTTTAACATTGAGAGAATTAATTACTTTAAAAAAAAATAAACAAGTAATTTAGATTGGGTTTGGTTGGTTAGCGTTGGCGGGTAAAACGTGATGTATGAAATGTAGGTCATTTCTGCACATTAGGTAAGTGGCATTAATTACCACCCATATCTTTGCCTAATGGTATTTGGTTTGGTCTGATTGGTTGTTTGGTTTGGTTTGTTTGGTGGTTTGGTTTGGTTGGTTATTTGGTTTGGTTTAGTTTGGTTTGGTTGGTTAGCGTTGAAGGGTAAAACGTAATTTGTGATGTAGGAAATGTAGGTCACTTCTGCACATTAGGTTGATTGTTTGGTTTGGTTTAGTTTGGTTTGGTTGGTTTGTTTGGTTAGTGTTGACGTAATTTGGGATGTATGAAATGTACGTCATTTTCGCCCATTAGGTAGGTGGCATAAATTAGCACCCATATCTTTATCTAATGGTGTGTTAGAAATGTTTAAAGTGTTACGTTTGAACTCCTGACTTACCGGGCAACGCCGGGTAAACTTCTAGTGTCTATATAAATATAATACATTTATTTTTTCCCACTGTTTATTTTAAAATTCAAACATTTCGACTCACTATGCTCATCACTGTAATCATTACAAAATGACTAATAAACTGAGGATATACAGATTTATGAACTTCTGCCTTTGAAATTTGTGAATTCTTTGAAATTTTCTTCGAGTTATGAATGTAGGCCTACACCTCGAGTAAAATTGTTTTCGATTCATTTGTCTGAATCGGTGGAGAATCAAATCGATTCATTATTGGCTAGATTCTCTACTACACACTCTGTTGAGACTCTAACATCCAGTTAATTAAGTTTCATTCAAGTTTCATCGTTCAGGGAAGGAGGGGGGTGAAATGGGCCCCCTTCCTGCATGTCTTCATCTACTTAACATAAACACACAAGCACAGGTATTTATAGACATGATGTCACCAACTGCATGATTCAGCTAATGTAGAAATGAAGGACACTTTCATCGAAAACACACAAATTCAGTTTACGTATCTATAGACAGGTTTTAATCGAATACATCAAAGTTCATTTTACGTATCTATAGACAGGATTTCATTGAAATTGCATAAGTTCAGTATACGTATCTATTCAAATGGTATTACAAGCTGCATGATCCAGCTAAGGAAGAACAATTTAATTCAACATATCACTGTTGTTAATAATAATAATAATAATAATATATAACTGGAATGCTCAAAAGCTTACACACAGAAAGAAAAACAATGCGCGAGTTCAGAAACTTTTTAAAAACTAAGTGATGTAATCAGTGGCGCAATAAGGGGGGGGGCGGCATTGGGGGCATCCCCCCCCCCCGAAATAAAACAAATTAAAAGATTAGACCAAAATTAGTCACATGATACATGTCACATGACCCCTTTACTTTTTTTTTTAATACAAGTGATTTTTTTTGCCCCCCCCCTCCCCCCCCAAAGTTTGGTCTAGTTGCGCCTCTGGATGTATGAAATAATGATACTTTAGTGGATCAGTTTGGTTGGAAGTAAATTGTTTTAATGTGTACAATTGTGTAAATAGAAAGAGCGGTCCACCCTTGGGTGACAGTTTTTCTTCCTCTGTACTGGTGTGGCATATGCTGTACTTTAATAAGTTTAGGCACTGGACTGGCGCGCCACGATACCTGGTGACGCCACTGAGTATTGCAGTACAGACGTTGAGGTGGTTGCATGCAGAAAAGTAAAAATAAAACAACAACAACGTGAACTATTCTCCCATCTTTTTCTTCTGGTTCTAGCCCAATATAAAAGTAGTCATGAAGACATGATGTAAGGAAATTGATCTCAGGTAAACACATATGTACAACATACGTAGCTATTACAGGGTAGGATTAACCATTAAAATCCAGCAATTAAAAGCACTTTCATTCAATCACATGTGTACAACATTCGTATCTTAATGCAGGTTTTGATGAACTGTACCATTTAGAAATAGAAAAGAGCTTTCTGATTTTATCTTAAGTCCTTTCGCTCGAGTTACCTTGACACATGAATCCATTATCTGTTTTTAAACCACATTTTTCAAGAGTCGAATGGACGAATTCTGTACACCAGATTGGCTGACATAAGGACAGACACAAAGATCAAATCATAGTAGAACAGACACAAAGATTAAATCATACTAAAACAAACACAAAGATTAAATCATAGTAAAACAGACACAAAGATCAAATCATAGTAGAACAGACACAAAGATTAAATCATAGTAAAACAGACACAAAGATTAAATCATAGTAAAACAGACACAAAGATTAAATCATAGTAAAACAGACACAAAGATTAAATCATAGTAAAACAAACACAAAGATTAAATCATAGTAAAACAGACACAAAGATTAAATCATAGTAAAACAAACACAAAGATTAAATCATAGTAAAACAAACACAAAGATTAAATCATAGTAAAACAGACACAAAGATTAAATCATAGTAAAACAGACACATAGATTATATCATAGTAAAACAGACTCAAAGATTAAATCATAGTAAAACAGACACAAAGATTAAATCATAGTAAAACAGACACAAAGATTAAATCACAGTAAAACAAACACAAAGATTAAATCATAGTAAAACATACACAAAGATTAAATCATAGTAAAACAGACACAAAGATTAAATCATAGTAAAACAAACACAAAGATTAAATCATAGTAAAACAGACACAAAGATTAAATCATAGTAAAACAGACACAAAGATTAAATCATAGTAAAACAAACACAAAGATTAAATCATAGTAAAACAAACACAAAGATTAAATCATAGTAAAACAGACACAAAGATTAAATCATAATAAAACAGACACAAAGATTAAATCATAGTAAAACAGAAACATTCTTGAAATGATGAAAATAAACGGTCCGATCTATGACTTCGTTCCTAATTGTTTTAATTTCAAATTAACTTTCTCACCATTTTTATAAAGGGGGATTTTAAACATTGCACGTTCTATTTAGCATGGTGACAAATAACGGGGGGGGGGGGGGGGGGGAAGGGGGTTGTAAAATATTACGCAATCTATTTACACTTCTGAGACTATTATGATAAAAGTAACTAGCGGTAACACCGCGAGCGCAGAGTCAACCAACTTCACATCATTTCCTCCCCATACACTTTGACATAGAGCTACCGCTACTGCTGGCCACATATTTCCCTGGTGTGCCGTGATTTCTGAGAACGTTTGAAAACAAAAAAATCTATTTCTCATATTTCCTAATTTCCGGGTACCAAACCCTATTCCGGTGCAATCTTCATCCAATGTTCTTAGCACATATTCACAATTTCAGTCAAACAAAAGCGTCCCTTAGACACAGCAGTATATCGGTCTTTTATTTCCCTCAGCCAATGTTATTATTGAATGGTTGTTATTTCTACAGAAACACAATCAGACTCACAGATTTCTCCCCCCTTGGGTTGTATGTCAAAGTTTAAAGATTAGCTTTCCATTTGGTGCCAGGATTTCTTCCCCCTTGTTGAAAATAAATACTGTGATAATAGGCCAAGTAATCTTTTAATGGGAAAATTACCTTCAAGGTATTACAAACAGATCGCCTGACAGGATGTTGTTGTGTGATACCAACTGCTTACGTTGGAAATTGTATTCAAATGTCCAGATTAACAGTATCAGTAACTGGTGAACAAACTTAATCTGACTACTGCTTGTTTTTTATTTCTCTTTGTTCCTTTAAAAAAAAGTGGGAAATACCAAGATCTATCTATCTATCTATCTATCTATCTATCTATCTATCTATCTATCTATCTATCTATCTATCTATCTATCTATCTATCTATCTATCTATCTATCTATCTATCTATCTATCTATCTATCTATCTATCTATCTATCTATCTATTTAATCTATCTATCTATCTATCTATCTATCTATCTATCTAATCTATCTATCTAATCTATCTATCTATCTATCTATCTATCTATCTATCTATCTATCTATCTATCTAATCTATCTATCTATATATCTAAAAATTTCTAATCTATGTGAATGTATATATTCATCTTTTTAATTCTTATCTCTGTCTATAGATATCTCAAATATGTACATGTGTACATAGATAAAGGACAGAACAAATACTCACCACTGAGTAATAAAGTAATTCTGACGTAATACAATGAACCAAGTCAATGATTGTTGCATTCAGTGCTAATCGATCAACTATGACAGGGGTCGGCAACCCTTTTGAGACGGAAGAGCCAAAAGTTATACTTTACAATTTTCTCAGTTTTTAAAGAGCCATTCAAATTGTTGTTACAATATTATGGTATTTGATTAGGTATATAAAATAATATAATTATTCTTATTTTGCGCATGGAACTGAAAGGCCACAATTTGACATCGAAAGAGCCGCAACTTGACATCGAAAGAGCCGCATGCGGCACGCGAGCCGTAGGTTGCCGAACTATGAGATGTAGTTATTTCAGTCATTGGAAACGAATGCTACTATGTAATAGTCATCCTTCATTATGTGTATTTCTTCTGTATGTGTCATTTGTATCTGTTTGTTTCAACTGTATCTGAATATGTCATTTGTATATGAATGTGTCATCAGGGCTCTAAGCTGTTTGAGATAAGTCAAGATATTATATGTCAGTACCAAATATTTAAGTATATATGAAAATTGCTTACTTGGACAAATTTTTGGGGGCCCCAAAGAAAGTGGGGACCTTAAGCTATAGCTTGTTTAGCTTTTACGTAAATCCTGCACTTTGTGTCATTTGTATCTGCATGTGACATTTATATCTACATGTGTCATTTTGTATCTTGATGTTTAGCTGAATGTGCCATTTGTAGCTTTCTTTGTCATGTGTATAATTGTGTCAGTTTAACCTGTATTTGTCATTTGAATCTGTATGTGTCATTTGAATCGGTATGTGTGCAGTGTCCATGTGTCAGTTTAACCTGTATTTGTCATTTGCATCTGTATGTGTCATTTGAATCGGTATGTGTCATTTTAATCGGTATGTGTGCAGTGTCCATGTGTCAGTTTAACCTGTATTTGTCATTTGAATCGGTATGTGTGCAGTGTCCACGTGTCAGTTTAACCTGTATGTGTCATTTGAATCGGTATGTGTCATTTTAATCTGTATGTGTCATTTTAATCGGTATGTGTGCAGTGCCCATGTGTCATTTGAATCTGTATGTGTCATTTGAATCGGTATGTGTGCAGTGTCCATGTGTCTCTGCATGAATGTGTGAGATTGTGAGTTTATTTATTTGTACGTGTGAGGATGTGTGTGAAAATGTGTGTGAGAACTGTGCGAGGAGGTTATGAGGATATGTGGGATGAAGTGTGTGAGGATGTGTATGAAGATGTTTGTGAGGATGTGTGTAGGATCGATTTGAAAATGTGTTAGTGAGGATGTGTTTGAGGATGTGTATAAGTGTTGTGTGTGTTTGGGTGTTGTGTGTGTATGAGTGTTGTGTGTGTATGAGTGTTGTGTGTGTTTGGGTGTTGTGTGTGTTTGGGTGTTGTGTGTTTGGGTGTTGTGTGTAATTGGATGTTGTGAGAGTGTGATGTGATTGGGTCAGTTTATTAGTGAACGTGTGTGAAAGTGTCTATTATTCTGTGTTTGTGTGTGAGTGCATCTGTGTAATTAATCCTTGTTTGTGTGAGTTAATGTGTGTGTTAGTATTAGTGCGTGTATGTGTATGAGACAGAGAGAGTTACTCTGAGAGGGAGAATGTGTGTTTGTTGAGCACATATTTGAACACAATTTCTTTACACCTCGTTGAGATGGTAATAAATTCCACACCCCCCCCCCACCCCGTTGAATCATATTTCTTCAACACACCCCCCCCCACCCCGTTGAATCATATTTCTCACCCATTTATACAACGAATACCAGATCGATTCTTAATTAGAGACCTTTTCATTGTTAACATTCTAATGTTTTCATGTTGACTTTCTCACAAATCAATTCAAGTAGAGCCCTCGGCAAAACTATGGCCAGATTTATGGCCGTGAGCAGGTTATATAATTTGGAAATGTTGCCATATTAATTTAATTCGTAAGCATTCTAGAATATGTGAGATTTGGCTCGAAATGAAGATAGTACACAAACTATGCATGAATCACAAACCATGCATGAATGTAGTTTTCAGCAAAATTGTTGTAGCATCAGAATATGACGGTGAATGCAGCGATTTGTCATTTCATCCATTAAAAAAAAATTCTCATTCGTTAATTTTTAAAGTATCTGGTGGATCACAGTTCACATATCGTCTTTCTGAAAGCCACTTTGAACTATTCTTAAAAGTCAAAAGTAAACTTTATTTTTTTCAATGAAATTAAAAATATTTTTATATTTCCAGGAATTTTTTTTTTTTACATAAAATTTCAATTTCGTAGCTGTTTCTTCTGTATATATCTACTGTAAACAGTTTAGTGTTCAGATCTTCTGTATATATTTACTGTAAACAGTTTAGTGTTCAGATCTTCTGTATATCTGCTGTAAACAGTTTAGTGTTCAGATCTTCTGTATATACCTGCTGTAAACAGTTTAGTGTTCAGATCTTCTGTATATATCTACTGTAAACAGTTTAGTGTTCAGATTTTCTGTATATATCTTCAGAGAAATGTATCCATATGACAATGAACGTATATAAAATAAACACAAATATTTTTATCATTGTTTTTTGACGTTTTATGTTGTTGTTTTTTTTACATTTTAAAAGAACTCTGTGTTTATATGTAAAAATTTATTCCCATTTAACAGTTACAATATCCTTTTTTCTAGTCTGATCCTGATTTTTTTTAACTTCTATAGTGCTAATGTTTCATGTTGGATGCATGTTTAATTACTGCACCTAAATCATTCTGTAGGTTCCAAACTATCAGTAGCTAGTTTGAGAATGCACGTATTTCGTATCGCCCCCAGTGGAGAAATAGTCTAAGCTTGATGACGCTATTCGGTAGGCTCCGCCCACCACAGTATCTATGGCGTCATTCCGCCATCTTGAGTTGTAGATTTTTGAGAGCTCTAGTGTATACGTCATTTGGTAGAAATGACGTATACTAAACCGACCGTTTAGAGCACATGCTTTGTTTTATGATCAGTAGAGCTCTGGGCGGATGCATGTTAGTAGAGTCTAGCTTTGGGCATCGAGATATGCGGATGCATGTTCTAGTAGAGTCTAGCTTTGGGCATCGAGATATGCGGATGCATGTTCATAGCATTACCGTATATATTGTACCCCTCCTGTATTTACCTTTATGTCAGCTCATGTTCAAGAATTAAATATTATAGTTTTGTTACTTCAACTTGAGTCGACTTCATTATTAGTGTTGACTGGAATTCTTATTGCTACTACAAGTATTATTTAAAGAAGAACCCGTTCTCAAACTATAAAACTAAAATTTAACTATAAAACTAAAATTTAACTATAAAACTAAAATTTAACTATAAAACTAAAATTTAACTATAAAACTAAAATTTAACTATAAAACTAAAATTTAACTATAAAACCTTAAAGGATTTTTTTCGGGTTAAGTTTTTTTTTTTGTCCCACGTGATTTGTTTTTCTTTTTTTTTGTCTCCCCATGAGTCAAGCCGTTCATTCTTACTCCCCCTTAAAATTGGATCAACTTCCACCTCATGTAAAACAAGTGAAGAAAAGATGTAAGTGAACGGTCCTTTGTTTTTACCATAAAATGTTTTTCTTTAAATAATGGGTTGTCCAGTATGTAAGTGGCTTTTGATGTAAAAAACAAAAAAAAAAAACAAAGTTAACCGCCTGAATATTGATGAGTTCGGCATCACAAGGGTTAAATCTATCTTATCCTCCAGACATTTCCCGAGTACAAACAATTGGTCAAATGAAATAAAGCTTTCCAGTGGACGGAATGAATGCTACTCCCCCCCTCCCTCCCCCCCCCCCCTCTTCCCCATCTTCGGACTTACAGACTTGATGTAAGGAGTGACGCATTCTTTGTTGCGTCACTTCCTAGCAGTGATCCTATTTTTATGTCGTGAGAACCTTCCTGGTAAGGTGGTTTGTTTCAAGTGGCTAAGTGCTTGCTTCCAATGCCCTGGTACGCCCCCCTAGGTCCATTTGTCTAGTTTCTTCAAACTTGATATTTTTTTTTTTGTGTTTGTTTGTTTGTTAGCTCTCTTGTTTATTGAGATGGTATATAATCAATAACACCCTCCCGTTATATTAAGGAGGGGGGAAAAAGTGATTCGAGGTCTAAGTAACTTTGTATACTCCAGATATATCAGTGATGTACTCTTGTCATTCCACCAGTATTTACTGTGCAAAATATTGATCAATATTTGTATTTACATGAATAGATTTTCATTCAGGACATCTACACCGAAAACATTTCAGACGACAGATTATTTTCTATTCCGCGCTGGTGCCTGTGGGATTGTCACGTTTCATTATGGTGCTTGATTGTGTGTATATATATATATATATATATTGACATCCCAATGCACAGAGCCGTGGTTAGGTTACTGGGGGCCATTGGCAAAAGTGCATTATACGATAGTAAGCACCTATATTATTAGCTTGGTACTAACAGAGTGTCGTTTGAAAAGGGGGGGGGCGGTTGCAAAGTCAGCAACACACTTTGCATACACAGCTGTTCCTATAGCACAGTGTGCTATTCCATTGTCAAAGACCCCCCCCCCCAGTGAAAAACGGCGCCCTTCCAGATAATACCTTGCACATTTGGAGCTAAAGGTTCTGACGTTTACCGTTGCCTAGTGCCCTTAAATGCATTATGCAACCTAAGTATGGCTCTTGCTGGTATATGCAACCTAAGGATGGCTCTTGCTGGTATATGCAACCTAAGGATGGCTCTTGCTGGTATATGCAACCTAAGTATGGCTCTTGCTGGTATATGCAACCTAAGTATGGCTCTTGCTGGTATATGCAACCTAAGGATGGCTCTTGCTGGTATATGCAACCTAAGGATGGCTCTTGCTGGTATATGCAACCTAAGGATGGCTCTTGCTGGTAAATGCAACCTAAGGATGGCTCTTGCTGGTAAATCCTACCGAAGGATGGCTCTTGCTGGTAAATTAACACCTCACCTATCTAATTACCACCTCCCAGCTAGTTTTGAACCCACACATTACACAAGACCGATCTGAATATCAACCATATCCAATGAGTCACCTCATTTTTAAAGTATCCCCCCCACACACACACACTCACTTTCACCATTGTATAATTTATTTCACGTCTTTTCCCCCTTGTGGTGTGAACCCATGTATTGAGTGAGCACTTGTCTATCCTCTTTAATTTTTTATAAGTCGGGCTGTGTATTTTACCGAAGTATTTGTAATTCCGATTCTACCCTTCACTATGGAGAACCGATACACATTTTGTTGATTAGAATTGTAAATTACCGAATTCTTAATTAGTATTGATCTCGTATTCTGTTATGTATGGAGTGGTGAAGTTCGATTACTTCCTTAATGATATTTTGATCTGCTGTCTACTATTGATTTAGGTATTGGTCTATTGACTTGTTCACTAACATTTTTCTATATAAAGACATTCTAAATTTAAAGACATTCTTAGTAAATAGACATTCTTAGTAAATAAACATTCTTAGTAAGTAGACATTCTCAGTGCCGGCTTTAGGTATAGGCGATATAGGCAGCCGCCTAGAGCGGCATTATTTCAAGGAGCGGCAAATTCCAGCAAAATAAAATCAAAAATATAAAAATTAAAAATAAAATAAATTAATTTGAGAAAGTGTAAAATTAAATAAGAGAACAAAATTGCTTAGAATGGTGGCAACAAATAAGTCACGTGGATTAAAGCTCTTAATTTATTACATCACTATTATGACATCACTATTTTCAAAATTATTTTCTTATTTTGCATTTAACAAAATTAGATTCAGATATAATGGAGGATCCTGCTAAATGGCCAGATATAAATGATAATATTCGTTGTTTTCTTATTCAGCATGATCCAAAGCAGATCAAATTTGAGTCTGGTTATCCAAAAGATGAAAGTGGGAGACAATTTTCTAATTACCGCTATACTGCAAAACTGGCTAACGGAGAAACTTTAAAAGGAAATGGTTGATGTATTCCACGTCAGTAGATAAGGTATATTGTTTTTGCTGCAGAATATATAACAGGAGTAAATCTGCCTTAGCAACACATGGCAGTTGTGACTGGAAAAATATGTCAAGTATATTGCAGCATCGTAAAAAATCTCCAGATCATTTAACCAGTTATCATGATTGGAAAGAACTGAAAATGAGGATAACAAATAATAAAACTATTGAATCAGCGCCTTATAAATCGTGAAGCGAAACACTGGAAGGATGTATTAGAAAGAATAATATAATATATCTTTGGTCAGAGTACATGGAGTTCAAAATTTACCCCTGATAGGGCAGTCTGATCGGTTATATACAACTCATAATGGAAACTTTTTTTTAAATTTGTTGAAGTTATTGCTGACTTTGATTCAGTAATGAAAGAACATATAAGACGTATACAATCAGATGAAATTCATGACCATTATTTAGGAAAAAATATTCAGAATGAGATCATTCAACTGTTGAGTAAGAAGGTAAAACAGAAAGTGATAAATGATCTATAAAATGCAAAATATTACGCTATAGTTCTCGATTGCACACCAGACGTCAGTCACAAAGAACAGATGACAATGATTGTTAGATTTGTTACAGCAAATGAATCGACAAATGACAAACCTTCAGATGTTTCTATCAATGAACACTTCATTGGATTTGTAGAACTTAAAAAAAATCTACAGGTGCAAGTATGGTGGAAATTTTACTTAAAGAACTGTAGATTCAGGTATTAGTCTAGATGATATGAGGGGACAAGGCTACGATAACGGAGCGAACATGTGGGGAATACATAATGGTGTCCAAGCAATAGTTAAAGAGCTAAATCGAAAAGCCTTTTATGTCCCATGCAATGTGCATTCGTTGAATTTGGTGGTGAATGATGCCGTAAACTGTTGTTTGGAAGCAGTAAGGTTTTGTGAGGTAATTCAAAATATATACACCTTTTTTGCATCAACACATCGCTGGAATGTATTGTTAGAATATATCAAAAACAAAGAGGCAGCAGGTTTAACTGTTAAAAAGTTATGCGCAACACTTTGGGAAAGTCGAGTTAATGCTGTGAAGGTAATTCGATACCAAACTGTTGAAATTTACGATACACTCGTTTCAATTGCTGATGACATTTCACTTTCTAGACCACGTGGAACCCAGTCCCGTGCACAAGCTAAGGGAATTGCACAAAAATGCTCGATTTAAACTTTATTTGTTCATTAGTGATTTGGTATGATGTTTTATTTGAGATCAATATATCTAGCAAAACATTTCAAGAAAAAGATCTTGATTTAAAGAAATCAATTCAACAATTGAATGCAACAAAAACTATGCTCCAGAATTATAGAACAGATGAAGGTTTTGCCAAAGCAATTACAACAGCTAAATCATTGGCTGAAGAATTAGGTATTGAGTGTAATTTCCCTACGGAAATACAAATAAGATCTCGACTAAGAAAGAGACAATTTGACTATGAAGTTTCAGACGATCCAATTCTCGAGCCAGAAATGAATTTCAGAGTAAATTTTTTAACCAGATATTGGATACCGCAATTCAATCAGTTAATGATCGATTTATGCCGTTAACATCTCATAGCGATTTATTTGAATTTTTGTATGGCATTAAAAAACTGCAGAAATGCGATAAAAGAGAGGTTTTCACAAATTGCATGGACGTTCAATTAGCTTTAACATCTGAAAACGAAGATTCAGCAGGCATTAATGCAACAGAAGTGTGCGATGAATTATTTGATTTATCAAGGAGAATTACAGAAAAATCAAGCCCTAGAGTTATATTAGACAACTATGTGGAATGGGCGTGGTTGCCTAGAGTTATATTAGACTATCTCTGTGGAATGGGCGTGCTTGCCTAGAGTTATATTAGACTATCTATGTCGAATGGACTTGGTTGCCTAGAGTTATATTAGACTATCTATGTCGAATGGACTTGGTTGCCTAGAGTTATATTAGACTATCTATGTGGAATGGGCGTGGTTGCTCTTTTTCCGAATGTGTACATGGCATTGCGAATTTTGCTTACACTCCCGATAACAGTGGCGATTGCAAAGAGAAGCTTTTCGAAGCTCAAACTCATAAAATATCTTCGTTCTACCATGTCTCAGGATCGTTTGGTTGGTTTAGCTACAATATCTATAGAGAAAACGATTGCAGAACATTTGGATCTGACCGAAGTAATTGAAGAGTTTGCCTCTGCAAAAGCTAGAAAAGCATATTTTTCTTGAATTCTCTTCAATCTTTTTAATGCTTAGTAAACATGACATTTCATTTTGTTTTATTTTTCATTACTTTTTTAACTTAGCGAAAAAATTCCTAAAATACACTACGTATGCTTAAAACTCTTCTTTCACTTTTATAATGTTGCTAAATTAAAAAAAAATGTTATGAAGAATGAAGACCAGTAATAAAACTATAAATATATCATATTTTTATTTTCATGATTTGGATTTACTTCAAAATAAATAGCATTTATAGAGTTTTCTTAGAAAAATGAAACTAAAAAGGGCGGCATTTTTGTCCTTGCCTATATCACAAAAATGTCTAAGGCCGGCACTGATTCTCTTCAATCTTTTTAACGCTTAATAAACATGCCATTTCATTTGTTTTATTTTTCATCACTTTTTTTAACTTAGCCAAAATAAAAAATTCCTAAAATATACTACGTATACTTAAAACTCTGTAACTTTTATAAAGTTGCCAAATTTTAAAAATGTATTATAATAAATAGCATTTACAGAGTTTTCTTAGAAAAATTAAACTAAAAAGGGCGGCATTTTTGCCCTTGCCTATATCACAAAAATGTCTAAGGCCGGCACTGGACATTCTTAGTAAATAGACATTCTTAGTAATTAGACATTCTTAGTAAATGGACATTCTTAGTAAATAGACATTCTTAGTAAATGTACATCCTTAGTAAATGGACATCCTTAGTAAATGGACATTCTTAGTAAATAGACATTTTAGTAAATATACATTCTTAGTAAATAAACATTTTAGTAAATAGACATTTTTAGTAAATAGACATTCTTAGCATATAGACATTTTAGTAAATAGACATATTTAGCAAATAGACATTCTTAGTAAATAGACATTCTTAGTAAATGGACATTCTTAGTAAATAGACATTCTTAGTAAATAGACATTTTTAGTAAATAGACATTTTAGTAAATAGACATTCTTAGTAAATAGACATTTTAGTAAATAGACATTTTAGTAAATAGACATTTTAGTAAATAGACATTTTTTAGTAAATAGTCATTTTAGTAAATAGACATTTTAGTAAATAGACATTCTTAGTAAATAGATATTCTTAGTAAATAGACATTCTTAGTAAATGGACATTCTTAGTAAATGGGCATTCTTAGTAAATAGATATTCTTAGTAAATAGACATATTTAGCAATAGACATTTTTAGTAAATAGACATTCTTAGTAAATAGACATTTTAGTAAATAGACATTCTTAGTATACACACATATGAATAGAGGCTTACATATAATTATTATTAATAAGCAGACATAATCTATTTATTTAAAGACTCTTTTTGTTATAAAGACATAAATAGTTTACGAACATCCACAACATACATATATTTCACAACATACATATATTTCACAACATACATATATTTTATCGTAAACAAACAAAAACAGCCATCATTTTATTATTTTATATTAAAAGTTTACGCCTGATTGTACTATCTTCTCTTTATTTCAATATTTCTTCTACTGCGTATACTATTCATTGACTTATGAATAAATCTAAACTCGGCATAGTTGGCTAATTTTTGAAGAAAGATTTCTGTCTTATGTGTTTGTTTTAATTTAAGAAGTAGTAACTGTTCGAAACTTTTAAAAAAACTCATAGAATTAAATTCAAACCGTAAGGTAAAATTATAATCTTTTTTATTGTGAATGTTGTGCCCTAATTATGAATTTTTTGTTGAGGTGAAGTTTATTTGCAGTAATAAAAATCATATCTGCATTGAATTTATGACCGAGTCAACGTTAGGTAACTGAATATCTCTATGTGTGTATGTCAGTATATTTGCTTCTATTTGTGAGTGTGTTTGTATGAATGAGATTGTGCTTGTGAGTGTGTTTGCATGAATGAGATTGTGTTTGTGAGTGTGTTTGCATGAATGAGATTGTGTTTGTGAGTGTGTTTGTATGAAAGAGACTGTGCTTGTGAGTGTGTTTGTATAAAAGAGATTGTGTTTGTGAGTGTGTTTGTATGAATGAGATTGTGTTTGTGAGAGTGTTGGCATGAATGAGATTGTGTTTGTGAGAGTGTTTGTATGAATGAGATTGTGTTTGTGAGTGTGTTTGTATGAATGAAATTGTGATACGTGTTGAGTTAATCAAATAGAATGAAACTCCAGTGTTGAACATTTCCATTATGCATCAAGTGTACACATGAACAATCAATATTTTAAACAGATCCTAATGGCATTGTGGAACATTTTACTTTTTATATCGAAATGTAATTAATCGTTATTTCTAATGTTCTCTGTGTTGATTTCTTTCCTTTTAACAGAATATAGAAAGTCATGTAATTTTCTTTTCGCCATCAATTCTGTAAAGCTTTAATACAATCAGGAGCTCGGTGGCAGTGTGATAGAGCGCTCGACTGCTAAACGAAAGGTCAAGAGTTCTCAACTGGGTGAATGCTGGGACTTTTCTCAAAACCGATGGTGTCTTTTTAATTCCAACCCTGTACCGACTGGACATTGAACTATCCAAACTATCCCATAGATAAAGTCTGGACATTTCACACTATCCCATAGATTAAGTCAGCTGGGCATTGAACTATTAACACTATCCCATAGATTAAGTCAGCTGGGCATTGAACTATTCACACTATCCCATAGATAAAGTGGCTGGGCATTGAACTATTCACACTATCCCATAGATAAAGTCAGCTGGGCATTGAACTATTCACACTATCCCATAGATTATGTCAGCTGGGCATTGAACTATTCACACTATCCCATAGATAAAGTGGCTGGGTGGAGCTTTGGTAGTGAGCCGGATCTGCAAGCTGTTATGATTGATGTTTTTAAAGACTCCCAGTGTGTCCAGACACCTACCTATGTCTCCCGTGATGCCTCCTTGGTCATTGCACCATCAGATATGGTGGGGATGAAAGAAGAGCCTCATAAAACTGTCTCACTGAGTGGTCTATAGCAGTGCTCGATTTAAGAAAAAACCAGTGCCGGGGATGAAAAATTTTTTCTGCAGAGCCGGGGATAAATGTCATCCCCGCAAGGGATGAAATTAATTAAAGCAGTGCCGGGGATGACAGTCCTCAGTGCCGGGGATATCCCCGGCATCCTCAGCGGTAAATCGAGCACTGGTCTATAGCAGGGGCGCCGAGAGCCAACAAGGGCCCCAGGGAAGGACATCATTGTGGGCCCCTTAATAAACAATGAGTCGTGAAAAAATAGACATGATTGTTTTGATTTAAAATGCCAATACACCATACCCCCCCCCCACAGTGCCGCTGCCGCTCAGCTACCGGTTAACCTCTCATCCATGGAAAGTAAACAAAATCCCGAGAGAAACGCACAACAGTAAATAAAAAGGAAATAATTTAATCAACGGACCGGTACTGGTTCGAGGTACCACTAGTGTATAGGATCTAGGAGATAAATATTTCACCCTTTCAGGGACTTCACACACACATCAATAGATTAACCTGTCTGAACCACAGATGATGTGTAAAGGCTTTATAAGGGAAACTTTACTTTTTCTCGAACAGAAAAGATTAGGCCTATATTTTAAAAGTGGTAATAATCAGATATGCACATTCATTTAAGATCTTTTTTTTTAGTGTTTGTACGAAAGAACAGTTAACCAAATAACCAGACGTTTGCGATGTTGAGAAATATGGATTATGTTCAATATTTGACTAGTTTAGAAATATGGATTATGTTCAATATCTGACTAGTTTAGAAATATGGATTATGTTCAATATCTGACTAGTTTAGAAATATGGATTATGTTCAATATTTGACTAGTTTAGAAATATGGATTATGTTCAATATCTGACTAGTTTAGAAATATGGATTATGTTCAATATCTGACTAGTTTAGAAATATGGATTATGTTCAATATCTGACTAGTTTAAGTCGCGGTCAATGGAAGTCAGAGCGAGGGAAATTGCATCTTTAAAATAATGTTGGAAAAACTAAATGGAAAAAAAAAAGATTTACCAATAAATGAGCCCATTCATCCAACCATATTGGTCAGCAGTATGGAGCGAGAGACTGTTGGACGTGAGGGCACAAACCAAACGTGACGGTTTCTATAAATAGAAAAACTAGGCCACGACATCAGTCCCATCTACCCACCTATACAAAAAAAAAATTCTATAAAAATTCCTTTAAATCGGGTGCTATTAAGTTCTCGAATGTGTTTTGGCTTAGGACCCCGAATAGTCTCTGAAAGTTTCCGATCCCCCCGCTACCCCCTTCCAAAAAAAAAACAACGACCCAGGAACTTCTTTGAGTAGATGTGTAGGTACACTTGATTTCGATAGGTAAACAATGGCATATGGATACCACTAGAAATACACTTGACACTGATAGGTAAACAATTACATATGGTACCACTAGAAATACACTTGACACTGATAGGTAAACAATGACATATGGTACCACTAGAAATACACTTGACACTGATAGGTAAACAATGACATATGGTACCACTAGAAATACACTTGACACTGATAGGTAAACAATGACATATGGTACCACTAGAAATACACTTGACACTGATAGGTAAACAATGACATATGGTACCACTAGAAATATACTTGACACTGATAGGTAAACAATGACATATGGTACCACTAGAAATACACTTGACACTGATAGGTAAACAATGACATATGGTACCACTAGAAATACACTTGACACTGATAGGTAAACAATGACATATGGTACCACTAGAAATACACTTGACACTGATAAGTAAACAATGGCATATGGTACCACTAGAAATACACTTGGCACTGATAGGTAAACAATGACATATGGTACCACTAGAAATACACTTGACACTGATAGGTAAACAATGACATATAGATACCACTAGAAATACACTTGACATGTATTGAAAAACTACTGATCGGAATAAAACAAAGATCAACAACAAATGGAGAAATGAAGAATTTTATGTATGGAGGAATTACAGGGGAATCGACTCATACAATTTTTAAATTATTCATTGCTTTGGATTTATTTCCTCTGTAAATACAAGTCATTTCGCTGGACTTGTTTGGATAATAACGGTCTTTGAAAAAGAAAACAAATAAGTCTTTGAAACCAAAGCCAGTCACATGACATCGAACTGCCTAGGCCAAGTACTGTTAACACCCACCTATGGCTTCGAACTGCCTAGGCCAAGTACTGTTAACACCCACCTATGGCTTCAAACTGCCTAGGCCAAGTACTGTTAACACCTACCTATGGCTTCGAACTGCCTAGGCCAAGTACTGTTAACACCCACCTATGGCTTCGAACTGCCTAGGCCAAGTACTGTTAACACCCACCTATGGCTTCAAACTGCCTAGGCCAAGTACTGTTAACACCTACCTATGGCTTCGAACTGCCTAGGCCAAGTACTGTTAACACCCACCTATGGCTTCGAACTGCCTAGGCCAAGTACTGTTAACACACACCTATGGCTTTGAACTGCCAAGGCCAAGTACTGTAAACACCCACCTATGGCTTCGAACTGCCAAGGCCAAGTACTGTTAACACCCACCTATGGCTTCGAACTGCCTAGACCAAGTACTGTTAACACACACCTATGGCTTCGAACTGCCAAGGCCAAGTACTGTTAACACCCACCTATGGCTTCGAACTGCCAAGGCCAAGTACTGTTAACACACACCTATGGCTTCGAACTGCCAAGGCCAAGTACTTTTAACACACACCTATGGCTTCGAACTGCCAAGGCCAAGTACTGTTAACACACACCTATGGCTTCGAACTGCCTAGGCCAAGTACTGTTAACACCCACCTATGGCTTCGAACTGCCAATGCCAAGTACTGTTAACACCCACCTAGTATGATGGATGTCGCTGCGTGATATTTTACAAGAACAAAGACATTTTTGAACGCCGTAGATTTCCTGTATCACAAATAGGAATTACTAAAACCCAACTGTACAAATTGACATTATAAATGATGCTGTTATTTCTGAGTAACACATATTCTATTCAATGTAAAATTGGAAGTTACATCATAGGAAAATTAGCATTATGGTTACAGTAGGGTAGGGTGAATTTGGTGGGTTTACCATTAAAAATAAAAATTAAAACATTTTTTTAAAGTAGAAAATGTTGAACGTTTTAAAAACTTTGTTCATTTATGCATCAGTTAAGAACATTTTAATGAAAATTGTAAAGAAACATGCATTGGCCTGAAACCTTAACCCCCCCCCCACACACACACACAACACACACATACAAATTTGTTATGCTAGTGATGTCGGAAAAATAAAAATATCATAAAATAGAAAAAAAAATATCTTTCAGCCAATAGTAATCACAAAATCACATTCCCAAGTAGGAAATTGAACAATGTTTAATAAACAACTGAAAAAAATATTATAAAAAATGGTACATATATATATATATTTGAATTCATCCCTCGCTATCAGACAGGGTAGAACTAAAATAAAATGAATAATATAGCTTTATGATATCTCATTTGATGTTTGTCTATAAGTCGTTCGATGAACCCGTTTGTGTCTATCGTTATATCTATCGGTCTATGTGTCTATCGTTATATCTATATGTCTATGTGTCTATCTTTCTACCTATCTGTCTATGTGTCTATCTTTATATCTATCTATCTATGTGTCTTTCTATCTATCTATCTATGTGTATATCTTTATATCTATCTGTCCATGTGTCTATCTTTCTATCTATCTGTCTATGTGTCTATCTTTATATCTATCTTTCCACGTGTCTATCTTTATATCTATCTTTCTATGTGTCTATCTTTATATCCATCAGTGATGGGAGGATGTCAAAATTTTTACGGATTCCAAACCGATACAAAATACCGACTTCTTTCTATACTTTAGTCTCTGATTCGATTCTCGATTCTGATTTACAAATCATACAGACTTTATGGAATTTTGGAAAATAGTTTTTATTGTATCCATTGAATTGGGTGAAAAATATGAAATTGTGTAACATTTCTCCTATTCCCGGTGATTTGTCACTTGACTAGTATTTATCTTTATTTATCTACCTGTATATCGAATATAAATGTATATCTTGTATCTATTGAATGGTGGTTTCGATGCTATACCTCCCTCACAGTACACACCCAACCCTAAGCTACTCAATCATTTCAGTATCTATCGTCCACACTCTACACCATACCCAACTATGTCCACAGGAGCAGGGCCGTTTTAAGGTCATCGTAGGCCCCCCCCCTAGGCACCTTCAAAGTCGTAGCCCCTCCCCGATTTCATTTTTTAATATTTTTTTCAATAATGCACCGGCAATTTTTTGCCATTCTGGCTATGTGTTGGCCCTTGAAAAGTCCGTAGGCCATAGGCACAGTGCCTACTGTGCCTATATGATAAAGCGGCCTTGCACAGGAGACTAGAAAATACACGTACATCAATATCTGTGGGCTATCAGTACACACTGATTAAATCAAAAATTCTATTCGTACACCTTCACCAGATGAAAAGGTTTAAGCACACACGGAATGCAGGTGATCTCCTATATAAACATGGCAGAGCCAATGTTGATGGAGAAAGTATTTCAATGTTTACACATGCGAAACAAGACCTCATTTTATCAATTTCACGTGCTGCTGAGAGGAAATTTTCAGATCTTGTCATCACGTAGTCGCCACCTAATAATATAACAATACCAATCTAATACGATAACAATCATCTGCGTCAAGGGAACCATAAAACGGCACAATTCAACCGTCACTTAAGAAAATGTATGGTTTTAACAACAAGAGAAAAACTCATATGAAGAAATAAACAATCGTTCCTCTGAGAGGCTGTGTACGGTTCAAGCCTGAGAGGTTGTGTACGGTTCAAGCCTGAGAGGCTGTGTAGGTTCAAGCCTGAGAGGCTGTGTACGGTTCAAGCCTAAGAGGCTGTGTACGGTTCAATCCTGAGAGGCTGTGTACGGTTCAATCCTGAGAGGCTGTGTACGGTTCAAGCCTGAGAGGCTGTGTAGGTTCAAGCCTGAGAGGCTGTGTACGGTTCAAGCCTGAGAGGCTGTGTACGGTTCAAGTCTGAGAGGCTGTGTAGTCTCAAGCCTGAGAGGCTGTGTACGGTTCAAGCCTGAGAGGCTGTGTACGGTTCAATCCAGAGAGGCTGTGTACGGTTCAAGTCTGAGAGGCTGTGTACGGTTCAAGTCTGAGAGGCTGTGTACGGTTCAAGTCTGAGAGGCTGTGTACGGTTCAATCCTGAGAGGCTGTGTACGGTTCAAGCCTGAGAGGCTGTGTACGGTTCAAGCCTGAGAGGCTGTGTACGGTTCAATCCTGAGAGGCTGTGTACGGTTCAAGCCTGAGAGGCTGTGTACGGTTCAAGCCTGAGAGGCTGTGTACGGTTCAAGCCTGAGAGGCTGTGTACGGTTCAAGCCTGAGAGGCTGTGTACGGTTCAAGCCTGAGAGGCTGTGTACGGTTCAAGCCTGAGAGGCTGTGTACGGTTCAAGCCTGAGAGGCTGTGTACGGTTCAAGCCTGAGAGGCTGTGTAGTCTCAAGCCTGAGAGGCTGTGTACGGTTCAAGCCTGAGAGGCTGTGTACGGTTCAATCCAGAGAGGCTGTGTACGGTTCAAGTCTGAGAGGCTGTGTACGGTTCAAGTCTGAGAGGCTGTGTACGGTTCAAGCCTGAGAGGCTGTGTACGGCTCAAGCCTGAGGAGGCTGTGTACAGTTCAAGCCTGAGAGGCTGTGTACGGTTCAAGCCTGAGAGGCTGTGTACAGTTCAAGCCTGAGAGGCTGTGTACGGTTCAAGCCTGAGAGGCTGTGTACAGTTCAAGCCTGAGAGGCTGTGTACGGTTCAAGCCTGAGAGGCTGTGTACGGTTCAAGCCTGAGAGGCTGTGTACGGTTCAAGCCTGAGAGGCTGTGTACGGTTCAAGCCTGAGAGGCTGTGTACGGTTCAAGCCTGAGAGGCTGTGTAGTCTCAAGCCTGAGAGGCTGTGTACGGTTCAAGCCTGAGAGGCTGTGTACGGTTCAATCCGAGAGAGGCTGTGTACGGTTCAAGTCTGAGAGGCTGTGTACGGTTCAAGTCTGAGAGGCTGTGTACGAGTTCCAAGCCTGAGAGGCTGTGTACGGTTCAAGCCTGAGAGGCTGTGTACGGTTCAAGCCTGAGAGGCTGTGTACGGTTCAAGCCTGAGAGGCTGTGTACAGGTTCAAGCCTGAGAGGCTGTGTACGGTTCAAGCCTGAGAGGCTGTGTACGGTTCAAGCCTGAGAGGCTGTGTACGGCTCAAGCCTGAGAGGCTGTGTACGGCTCAAGCCTGAGAGGCTGTGTACGGTTCAAGCCTGAGAGGCTGTGTACGGTTCAAGCCTGAGAGGCTGTGTAGTCTCAAGCCTGAGAGGCTGTGTACGGTTCAAGCCTGAGAGGCTGTGTACGGTTCAATCCAGAGAGGCTGTGTACGGTTCAAGTCTGAGAGGCTGTGTACGGTTCAAGTCTGAGAGGCTGTGTACGGTTCAAGCCTGAGAGGCTGTGTACGGTTCAAGCCTGAGAGGCTGTGTACGGTTCAAGCCTGAGAGGCTGTGTACGGTTCAAGCCTGAGAGGCTGTGTACGGTTCAAGCCTGAGAGGCTGTGTACGGTTCAAGCCTGAGAGGCTGTGTACGGTTCAAGCCTGAGAGGCTGTGTACGGCTCAAGCCTGAGAGGCTGTGTACGGTTCAAGCCTGAGAGGCTGTGTACGGTTCAAGCCTGAGAGGCTGTGTACGGTTCAAGCCTGAGAGGCTGTGTACGGTTCAAGCCTGAGAGGCTGTGTACGGCTCAAGCCTGAGAGGCTGTGTACGGCTCAAGCCTGAGAGGCTGTGTACGGTTCAAGTCTGAGAGGCTGTGTACGGTTCCACTCATACGACTCAGTGCCCTTATATCTAAAAGTTGACCTAAAGCCCAAAGCATCCCCTACTTTGTACTATTTTAATAATTTAACTCCATTTTTAAATTATTTTTTACACGGAACTTATTATCTAAACGAATCAATTTAGTAATGGAAGCCCACTGTGACTCATCTTTATATTTTGTGTTGCTCCTAATGAGTCAGGTTTTTTTTTATAAATTATAACGTAACATTTTTACACAAATCTTGCTAAATGGACTGTGGTTTGGCTTTTCAGTGTTTCTACTATATTAAACAAATAATGGAATGTTGTTCTCATCAATCTCACACTTAACCCCTCCCTTCAATACAATCTAAGATTTGCTGTTCTCACCAATCTCACACTTAACCCCTCCCTTCAATACAATCTAAGATTTGCTGTTCTCACCAATCTCACACTTAACCACTCCCTGCAATACAATCTAAGATACATGTTCACACATTCATATCACTTGGACTTTGTACAATGACCCTCAAGCCTCTATTACTAAGGTCTTTGATTTTTTCTCTCTACGGCCCTTTGTGTACCAGGGATAACTGCTTCACTGAAACCTGCATAGTCCTATACTATCACAGGCCAACCAACACAAGCAGGCCGATATGTGAGATGATACAATACAACATTATATTGCACTTCCACTTCACTGACATAAACAAGTGATGAAGTCCTACAGTCACAATCGCCAATCCCTGATCTCACTGATTGCTGTTCAACAAATCGTTCTATTGATCCTGCACTACAGGCCGAATGTCTACAGACACAAAATGAACATTGAAAAAAAAAAAAATAATAATAAAGAGAAAGAAAGAAATCCCTCGGAGGACATTTTTTTTAAAAACTACTTCAGCTGTGATATGAGAACTATACATGTGAAGGCCGCGCTTTAGGCTGCATTTTGATTTTTTTTGTGAAATAAGCAAAAGTAATTCAATAATAAAAATAAAGATGGGTTTAATGGGAGCCACGCAAAACGTATCGAAGCTAGAAATGTGTTTAGACAATATAAACATTGATGATAGTGGTTATTGGAAGATACTAGGTTACTGTGTGAAGATATTGTACACAAACATTTCCATATTTATGACACGACAGACTTGTGTAGGAACATAATTCCTCTAATGACCTTAGGGCAGGCAAAATTAGGCCAGGAGCGTACACGTATTAATTATGTCATAATGGTTTAGAGAAGAGAGATAGTGTAATGTATATAATGTCCTGTAGATAGTGTAATGTATATAATGTCCTGTAGATAGTGTAATGTATATATTGTCCTGTAGATAGTGTAATGTATATAATGTCCTGTAGATAGTGTAATGCATATAATGTCCTGTAGATAGTGTAATGTATATAATGTCCTGTAGATAGTGTAATGTATATAATGTCCTGTAGATAGTGTAATGTATATAATGTCCTGTAGATAGTGTAATGTATATAATGTCCTGTAGATAGTGTAATGTATATAATGTCCTGTAGATAGTGTAATGCATATAATGTCCTGTAGATAGTGTAATGTATATAATGTCCTGTAAATAGTGTAAGGTATATAATGTCCTGTAGATAGTGTAATGTATATAATGTCCTGTAGATAGTGTAATGTATATAATGTCCTGTAGATAGTGTAATGTATATAATGTCCTGTAGATAGTGTAATGTATATAATGTCCTGTAGATAGTGTAATGTATATAATGTCCTGTAGATAGTGTAATGTATATAATGTCCTGTGGATAATGTCCTGTACATAATGTCCTGTGGATATTGTCCTGCAGATAGCGTAATGTCCTGTGAATAATGTCCTGTACAAAATATCCTGTAGATAGTTAGTATAATTCAGATAATGTCCTGTACATAACGTCCTGTAGATAGTTGTTATAATTCAGATAATGTCCTGTACCTGTACATAATGTCCTACATTGAGGTGTCTGCTACCCTGGTAATCGAATAGTATGTTCAGCCAACCGTGACCCTCTTAGTTCACGCTCATAGATTGTGTGAGGCGGGTTAAGGCGTATACTTAGACCAGGAAATAAGGGGATATGTTCATCATTAACACCATGTTACGTGTGGAATGATTTGGTCTGGTGACCCACACGTTTACTAATACCAGTAATGAACACATTGGTTTCGACTGCTGGGTTCAATTGGAAACCTGTTAGCTGAGTGATAGAGAGTAAACAAAAAAAAAATTAACCAGCAGTGTACCCGGTGGTGCTCGGGAAGATACGTTGCTGATGGTTTGATGATAACGAAATAATGCATTGTAGAATTTTACTTTTGAGCCTTTCCTGGTCCAGATGGCATTACTGTAGCCGTTTTAACAGAATATGTTTCAAGCGGATAATGACATTACTGTAGCCGTATTAATAGAATATATTTCAACCATATTGTTTTTTTTTTAGCTTAAGTTTTTTAATTTTAATTACCTTTACTGTTTGTCAAGGGTTGTGACTAATCTGTCGAAACCATCCCCTTACTCCAACCCTTAACTTAGTAGTATTACTAACGTTAAGACGTATATTATACCATGTATAATAATATACGTTCCCGTTCTCAAGTCCCCCCCCCCCTTTTTACCCCACCCCCGTAATTGCGTCATCAGCCAGGTGGTCAGCGGAAGGTGAACGAGGCAGCGAGTAACAGAAACACGTTACATTCCACGGGGAATTCTCTCTGACCACCTGACTACTGTTCGTTCTCCGGTCGGCGTCTTCAAAGGGACAGAGACCCGCTCGATGGCCAGTTACTTCTGTCTATGTCGGTATGACGTACTTCTCCCCCCCCCCCCTCCTCATCTAGGCTCCACCCCCTAATTTGAAAGTTTGAAAGAAACAGATATTATATTTGATTGGCTAGGGGTCACGTGGGAAAAGTGATATGAGGAATGAAAGATAGATTCGGGGACATTCGACCGAGGGTCCGAGGGTGACCGGTTGACATCGACTGAGTGATAGCTAGTCGATTGATGTGTCTCTGAGTGAGATAGAAAGAGAGAGAGAAGGGTGATCTATCGAGAGAACGTCCCTTTAATTCTGATCATTGATACTGGATTAATCTTTGACATTTTTGGATTACTTTTGCTTATGATTTTAAAGAGACCACCAGATCTCTGTTACGGACTGGTGTCTCTGTAAATATATATATTTTGTCGCTGCACACACTTGTTGAATGGATAATCGTCACTTGTTGTACGTTTAATTGTTGGTGAGACTGTGTGTGGTAGAAACATAAATACAAATACGAGTCATCATTGAGTCAGCCCTCATACTCTTAGCAACAAGCCAAGGATACCCTTATAGGGGTCCTCAACACTGTTAAAGTGTAAAATTATCTATTGACAGATCTTTTTTACAAATACAAAAATATAGACACAACGGCGAATTTAGGGCTCAGAAAAAAAAAATTATAAAACTTTTTATAAAAGAAAGAAAAAGAGAGAGAGAGAGAGAGAGAGAGAGAGAGAGAGAGAGAGAGAGAGAGAGAGAGAGAGAGAGGTTAATAAATAAATTCATTTATGGAAGGGTCATGTTGTTGTATAGCTGGGACATTTCATATTGAAAGTCCCACTTTATTTTGTATTGTATTGATGTTAAAATGTAAGCCTAACACTACACATATCTTCTATAGTTTAGATAAATTGATAACAAATTCGATATATATTTATCAATAAATTTAATGCTTTCAGATTTATTATTGGCAAATATTCTCATAATTCATAATATCATACACAAACAGTAAAACAAAGGAATGTACAGATTTAGCATTATATATATATATATCGAAAGTGGCTTTCTTTTACTATAAACTATGATTACATAAATATACAACACGGCAGTTAAAAGTTTGGTGGATTCTTTCATTCAGTCTCAGCAGTTACAAAACAAAAGACAACAAGGGGGAAGATGAGAATGGTAGTGATCAATGGCCTGATTACAGGTAGAGCTTACAATGTCTTACGAGATACGAGATAACAAGTCAGGTGAAGTCTGGTACTGCAACAATCTATATACTGGCATCACCAGGGTCTCCGGCTTCTGAGGTTTTCACTTTTACAGCTACGTCTGTGCATTGATTTCTTTGTTGTTGTTTTTTTTTTTTTGTAGAGTAATTTCTCCCCCACCCCCTCCCCCCCAACCCAACCCCCATCCTATTATAATTGATGATTTCAACAACATGCATTATTCTGGATCTACAATAAACACTGGAAGATTCTTGTATATTTTTATAACTGGAAGATTGTTCAGTATCCTCTTTATCACCCTATTAATTGTTTTCCCTCACATTTTCCTATTATGTATTTTATCTCCACCCGCTACATATTTTTTTGTCTCCCTCCCTATCCTGTATTCTGTCACCCACCTCCCTCCCTATCCTGTATTCTGTCACCCACCTCCCTCCCTACCCTGTATTCTGTCACCCACCTCCCTCCCTATCCTGTATTCTGTCACCCACCTCCCTCCCTACCCTGTATTCTGTCACCCACCTCCCTCCCTACCCTGTATTCTGTCACCCCCTCCCTCCCTACCCTGTATTCTGTCACCCACCTCCCTCCCTACCCTGTATTCTGTCACCCCCTCCCTCCCTACCCTGTATTCTGTCACCCCCTCTCTCCCTATCCTGTATTCTGTCACCCCCTCCCTCCCTATCCTGTATTCTGTCACCCCCTCCCTCCCTACCCTGTATTCTGTCACCCACCTCCCTCCCTACCCTGTATTCTGTCACCCCCTCCCTCCCTACCCTGTATTCTGTCACCCCCTCCCTCCCTATCCTGTATTCTGTCACCCCCTCCCTCCCTATCCTGTATTCTGTCACCCCCTCCCTCCCTATCCTGTATTCTGTCCCCCACCTCCCTCCCTGTTCGGTATTTTCTCTCCCGCCCTTTCCTATTCTCTCCCCCCCCCCCCGATTGTATTATTTAACTGTCTCCAGCCCCTTCCATATTCATTACATAGTTTCTATTTTGTATGTTGACGTTACATTTTGTTATGAGATTATTTTTTTTTAACTTGATGCATTATATCTATAAAACCCCAATTAGCCTGGGGGGGGGGGAGAGAGAAATTTTATTTTAACGGTCACCCTCTCCCCCATCTCCATGCCACCCAGTAAAAATTCCTTAAACTATGCTCGGATGTACAGTAAAGATATGTTAACGCAAAAATAAGTTCTAGTCGATTTGGTAAAAAAAAAGTACGTGATTTTTTAAGTCTATAATTAAAGCTTGTAAATATTGTCGTAATAAACAAAAACCGTCATTACCAAATATTCAAATTGGTTTTATTAAAAAATAAAATAAAAAAAAAAATCTTTGATTTTTCCGCTTTTTCTAAATATCTAAGCACGTATTTGTTTAAAGTTGATACATTCTTTCTCTAATATTTACCATAACAACGCCCTAATGTTACGGACACACCCTAACAAAAAGAAAACAAAAGTAGACTATTCTAGCATGTTGATTTGATTACATTCCACATTCTGTTTTTTTTTTCTTTTTAGGTCAGTGAGTTTTGACGGTACTTTTGTTAGTTTTCAGGTAAAAGAAACAAAATAAGTTGAAAATGAACTAAATCTATGAACATAACCATGTAATTAAGGAAAAGTCATTGAGTAAAGGTTAAATTTATGCCGTAGGTAATTTGTGAGGTTGGAAAAAATTGGTGAGGTGAATTGGAAAGAACTTCTAGAGTAGAAATAATATTTTTTTAAAATAGTTCTAAAACATTTCCCCGGGATAGTGGCTCTCAACGCGTGTTTAGCTGAACACCACTAGATGAATGAATGCGGGTGTTATGCTGAACACCACTAGATGAATGCGGGTGTTATGCTGAACACCACTAGATGAATGCGAGTGTTATGCTGAACACCACTAGATGGATGAATGAATACGAGTGTTATGCTGAACACCACTGGATGAATGCGAGTGTTTTGCTGAACACCACTAGATGATTGCGAGTGTTATGCTGAACACCACTAGATAAATGAATGCGAGTGTTTTGCTGAACACCACTAGATGAATGCGAGTGTTATGCTGAACACCACTAGATGAATGCGAGTGTTATGCTGAACACCACTAGATGAATGCGAGTGTTATGCTGAACACCACTAGATGAATGCGAGTGTTATGCTGAACACCACTAGATGAATGAATGCGAGTGTTATGCTGAACACCACTAGATGAATGCGAGTGTTATGCTGAACACCACTAGATGAATGAATGCGAGTGTTATGCTGAACACCACTAGATGAATGAATGCGAGTGTTTTGCTGAACACCACTAGATGAATGAATGCGAGTGTTATGCTGAACACCACTAGATGAATACGAGTGTTATGCTGAATACCACTAGATGAATGCGAGTGTTCACTGAAGCCATTTTAAGTGTATGTAGCTTACACTTTATTCTATAAAATAAAAAAAAACTTGTTTCAATGGAATACTTATGACAAATGACAAATCATTCACGTACTATTTAACGTAAAAATTATCAAAAATATACATCAGTTGTAATATCATACAACACGATTCATATTCCTCCGCCCTTTAATTATATAATATGTCCTTCAGTCAACATACCTACCAGGCTACCACCCTGCCTTGTGAGTTATATAATATGCCCTTCAGTCAACACACCTACCACCCTGCCTTGTGAGTTATATAATATGTCCTTCAGTCAACACACCTACCTCACGGCCTTGTGAGTTATACAATATGTCTTTCAGTCAACACACCTACCACCCTGCCTTATGAGTTATATAATATGTCCTTCAGTCAACACACCTACCACCCTGCCTTGTGAGTTATATAATATGTCCTTCAGTCAACACACCTACCAGGCTACCTCCCTGCCTTGTAAGTTATATAATATGTCCTTCAGTCAACACACCTACCACCCTGCCTTGTGAGTTAGATAATATGTCCTTCAGTCAACACACCTACCTCACGGCCTTGTGAGTTATACAATATGTCTTTCAGTCAACACACCTACCACACTGCCTTGTGAGTTATATAATATGTCCTTCAGTCAACACACCTACCACCCTGCCTTGTGAGTTAGATAATATGTCCTTCAGTCAACACACCTACCAGGCTACCTCCCTGCCTTGTAAGCTATATAATATGTCCTTCAGTCAACACACCTACCACCCTGCCTTGTGAGTTAGATAATATGTCCTTCAGTCAACACACCTACCAGGCTACCTCCTTGCCTTGTGAGTTATATAATATGTCCTTCAGTCAACACACCTACCTCACGGCCTTGTGAGTTATACAATATGTCTTTCAGTCAACACACCTACCACCCTACCTTGTGAGTTATATAATATGTCCTTCAGTCAACACACCTACCGCCCTGCCTTGTGAATTATATAATATGTCCTTCAGTCAACACACCTACCACCCTGCCTTGTGAGTTATATAATATGTCCTTCAGTCAACACACCTACCTCACGGCCTTTTGAGTTATATAATATGTCCTTCAGTTAACACACCTGCCACCCTGCCTTGTGAGTTATATAATATGTCCTTCAGTCAACACACCTACCTCACGGCCTTGTGAGTTATACAATATGTCTTTCAGTCAACACACCTACCACCCAGCCTTGTGTGTTATATGATATGTCAACGGTTCCTAACAATTCATTGACACTTGGCTTTAGTTTTTAAATATTCACCATATTTGCTTTACAGTAGATGCAACATTTAAAACTAAACCGATATATGTATGTATATATATATAGAGAGAGAGAGAATGAGTGGTAAGCATAGCAGTCTTAAAACATACATTGCCAATAGCAACCCATGTAAACAATTGTGGGGGGGGGGGGGGAGAGATGACGAAGTTTTTAATGTAAATGGCAATCCAATATTTTTCACGTCACTAGCCGTCAGTGTTGGTAGTTATTGCAGACGCTATTAGAGAGAACGTCGGTGTCTCGGGGCACTTCCTTCTGCACTTTAATGATGCATTCATTTGAACAAATATGGCATCACTAAGTTGTTTAAATGCCACTAGCGCGATGGGCCTGACCGATTCCTGTAATGGATGCCGAGGGGACAGTTTGTCGTGCCCTGTAATGGTGATTTTGATGTCAGATCAAAACATACAGATGTCATGCTTTTAAGAAAGAAAAATTCATACTTTTTTAAAAAAATGGAATCTTTTAAATTGGATGTGTTGTCGTTATGTTGATGAATGTTAACGTCAAATGTTTATTGTTATTGTTGTTGTTGTTGTCTCCGTACACTTATGCAACTGGTTCCTTCAGTGTGAGTCATGAATACCAAAAGATTGGTAACCCTAGTCTTATGGACTCTAGCTTGATGCCGAGAATAAAAGACTAACTTTTAATGGCCATCACTGTAATTTGTTAATAAGTAACTAAATTATGTTTACATGTTTCGTTACAGATACACTTGTTATTTATTAGTGATGCAGACACAGCAGAACAAACTTAAATGGAAGTTTTTGTTCCAAAAATGAGCTGATATTTTATCAGAGCAAAACATAGACATTAATTAATGAGCTGAAATTGTAGTCCAAAGTCTGAATTTGAAAATACAAGGTGACATACTTTCCTAAGTAAGTGACATACATTCCTAAGTAAGCGGCACGAATGTCGCCCATTATTATGTTAAACTATACTCTGATAAACAGATATACTGTTATGAAATAGTTCTAATTGGAATATGTATAACAAAGAATCTTTAATGAACTAGTTATATAAAAAATGGTGCAAAATTAATGATAATGAAAACAAAAAGAACAATTTTTGTAACTAAAAGAAGGAAACTGTACCATTTACTGTATATATTAGCTCTCGTCATAGTAAAGTTAAGTTTCCTTATCCCTAACGGGACATTGGGGCAGATGAAGTGTAGAATTCATCTGTTTCTATATCCTTGGCGTATTTAGGGATTGTGTGATTAGCACACCGCCCAGCCGCCTTTACTTACCAAACTAAGGTGTCAGGTGGATTTGAGGAACTTGGCACCACATTATTTTTACTACACGTCACCAGCATTATTAGAAAATTGAGAAAAAGCATGCGAGAGTACTCAAAAGAATATCAATTTAAATGTCAGTAAAGTCAAAACTAAAATGTTTCCATTGATTGCAACTTTAAAGTTGTAAAGATAAGATAAATAAACAACAACAGCCAATTGAGGTTCTTAAATAACAACAACTTGCTTAGTTCCTTGAACAGCTTGCTATGTGAGGGTCCTTATGCTAAGTTCCTTGAACAGCTTGCTATGTGAGGGTCCTTATGCTAAGTTCCTTGAACAGCTTGCTAAGTGAGGGTCCTTATGCTAAGTTCCTTGAACAGCTTGCTAAGTGAGGGTCCTTAAGCTAAGTTCCTTGACCAGCTTGCTAAGTGAAGGTCCTTATGCTAAGTTCCTTGACCAGCTTGCTAAGTGAGGGTCCTTATGCTAAGTTCCTTGAACAGCTTGCTAAGTGAAGGTCCTCATGCTAAGTTCCTTGAACAGCTTGCTAAGTGAAGGTCCTCATGCTAAGTTCCTTGACCAGCTTGCTAAGTGAGGGTCCTTATGCTAAGTTCCTTGACCAGCTTGCTAAGTGACGGTCCTTAAGCTAAGTTCCTTGACCAGCTTGCTAAGTGACGGTCCTTAATCTAAGTTCCTTGACCAGCTTGCTAAGTGAAGGTCGTAATACTTTACCTCAGTTCTCCATTGCATACTGTTTAGTGAGACCCTTCTCACCTTCGCCCCTGTCAGGTTGCATCGTTTCATCTCCCGTCAGCGGCGTAAATAGCTTTTGTGCCGCCCGGGGCAGACTCTGACAATTCCGCACCCTCCACCCCTTTTTCGAAATCCGAACGTCTTTAACGTCATAATTACAACTGTATAATTCCTCAATGATCATAAAAAGTATATGATTTGTAGATTTTTTTCAGGAAATAATTACAGCAAAACCTCGGTTTACGACAATAATTCGTTTAAAAGGGTAGCGCGTAATCCTTAACACTCGTATATCAAAGCAGAAGGTGTCAATAAGAAATAATGGAAACTGATGCGATAATTCAAGAAAAGTTCAAAGTGTTCTAATACATAGAACTGAATATATGTATATGATTTCTATATTTGAAACATAATACGTGTATATAGTAATCCAATGTTATCATAGGCAACCCAATCACCTCCACCCACCCCTTTCTCTATTTATGGTACCGCCTCCTGTCCACGTGACATTATACAGGTGGACATACAAACAGTAATGGATTTTTTTTTAAATGGAAAGGGGTGAGGGGGAATTTCCCATCATTATTGATGATCTGCTTGTATGAGAAACTTGTCAAACTTTTGACACGGAGATACAATGTACAACACCAGTCTCTTATTTAATGCCACTTTCTTCTTGATCTTTTTATTTTGGTCTTTTTGTGTTGGTCTTTTTATGGTGGTCTTTTTACGTTGGTCTTTTTTATGTTAGTCTTTTTATTTTATTGTTCCACTAAAAGATGATACAAAATGTTCAAAAAATATATAAATTAAACATTACACTGCCTCGACTTTTATTTTAAAAATAGGATGGCTATACTGACTTACTAATACTAATACTGACTTATTGATAGTAGTATTGAATTACTGATGGAAATACTAGCTTACTGATTGTGTTACTGGAGTAGTGACGGTGCAATTGAGCTATTGGTAATGATATATGACATTGATGGTGATACTTGATTTACTATAACCAACAGTGACTTAAATATGGTAAAAAATCGACCTAATGGTGGCGTAACTGGGTTACTTGTGGTTATTGTGACCTACTGGTTGGTGGTAATACCGATACGTCTTTATGATGACCATAACAAATTTATTTAAAAAAATAAAACAGTATAAATTCTTCATAACTAACCCAATAATAATTGCTGAGAAATGATATAAAAAAATGCTATTTCTTTATAATGAACTCAATATATATTCTAATCTTATTCCGGCAAAATTCGTTGTCTATTAGTCTTGTTAGACTTTCACACGTTCATTGATCGGCTGTGTTCTCAAGACTGAACTCTAGCTCTAGCAAGGGCGGTCTTTTACACAGCAAACAACCACCACAATATCACTTCAACCTAAGCTTCTAGTGGCGATACATACATACATACATACACAAACACACACACACACACATACATACACACACACACACACGCACACACACACAAACACACACACACACACATACACACACATATATATATAATAAGAGCAATACTTTCTTGCAGATTGCATGTTATACATTATATTGATATTGTCGTTCTTGGGAAAATCCTATATATGCCACCTATACTAGCCCAAGTCGTGTAAGAATTCTCATTGAATCTGACACTTTAGGGAACCTGAACATGAACTCTTGTCTCGTGTCTCCTAAAAAAAATCTCCAAATCTTTATCACGGGCCCCCCAAAAAAAACCTCATTGCGGTTCTGATACACATTGGATGATGGAACAGTATCAAAACATAAGAAAAAAAAGTGTTGCCTATGTAAAACTCCATAAGTTCAAAGATAGATGGCACTACATAGTTGCCAACAGTGAAAGCGACGTTAATAAAAAAAAAAGACCATAAATGAATTTTCCCAGAGTGACCTGGTATTGATCCATTGAGTGTGAATACTTCTGGGACATGATCATCAATCTGATAATTCATGATCCAAATGTGATGGATTGTACTACATTTTATATGAAAGTAGCGTCCCTAGAGACGCGTTGTTACACAGCACTCAGTTGGTGGGTGGGTGGTGGCTGGCGTATTGAATGGATGAGTATAATGTCCATGGTTATACGTTACTGTTACAGAGTATGCATGATTGTTATAAAACTAGTTGTTGTATGGAACGCATGATTGTTATATACTAGTTGTTACAGAGTAAGCAGTATTGTAAATATATGTTGTTATGGAGTAAACTTGATTGTTAGATGTGAGTTGTTACAGTGTAACAGGATTGTTAGATATGAGTTGTTACAGTGTAACAGGATTGTTAGATATAAGTTATTACAGTGTAACAGGATTGTTAGACATTGACTACTCCAGGTATGCTTGTAGTGGTAATCACACTGTCACCAGGAGTATAAAAGAATAATTTGTACGTAGTACATTAAAATATTACACCTCTAAGTCAAGACTTTGTAAACCTGAAGAGATAAAAACAAATCAGCATCAAATGAACGAAACAGTGATTCCGCGCAGCAGTTGATTTGTATCTCCACAGTGAAAGATTTACCTAACAGCCCGTAACAGATAAAGATGTGTCTCCCTGTGATGTCCAGACTCCAATCTACTGTTGGGACTTCAGGTATAATGGTGGATAGATTGAGTCATGCGTGGCGTGGTTCCAAGGAAATTAGTGTCCCAGAGTTCTGCTGGACCACGGACAATGAAACGAATAAAACAAACAGCCAATGAAATATCATGACACAAATATTGTGTAACGATTGTTATCTCTTCCAACGTTGCTTCAGTCCAGAGCACAGCTCTTTCTCTGGTTGTCCATGGCTGGCGGACTATTAAGGGGAAAAAAAAACAACACCTCAGGTTTGACTCGATAAGGAATAGACCAAAAGTTGAAACTGAACGATTCCTTCACGCTCACCACCGTTTGAGACCACTTTTGTAGATTCATAGTGCACACCACGTGATACACACTGTTTATAACGTTATCATTATATATATATATATATATATATATATATATATATATATATATATATATATATATATATATATCACCTTTGTTCTGGTTCTAAAAATTAAAAAACTATGAGCTGAAATATGTAAACAATTAACTCTTAAAATTCTTAAAAATCATTTACTTCTTTTATATTAAAAATCTAGTATTAATACACATATGATGTATTATAATAATCGTGTCACATATTTCAATATTGATGTATTTGTGAAATAAAATGATCTTACAAATATTTCGCCCTATTTCCTTTTATTTTATGAAAATTTAGTGCATAGAATAAAATGTTACTTTTCCCTATCACATCACCAATTTTTCTTTCTCTTTTTTTGTTTTCTTTGTTTAACTTGTAAACCTAAGTTAAAATAAAGTTACGAAACGCTTGTTTGCCTGCTAACAATTTTGGCCTGGAATCAATGAATTCAAACCTCCTACAATGTTTGATAAAACTGGAACTCTTCTGTGGTGGACTTGGTTACGTCGTGCTGAAGTAATTATCTGAATGTTGGATCTCGTGTTGTGTAGAAATTTGAGTCCGGGAGTTTGTGTGTACGTGTTTTGTTTTAACCCGGACCCTCTATCTGGATGATTACGTCAATACATAACGACATTAAAGAGAAAGTAATACAGGTTTAGTTTTTTTTTTGTTGTTATTTTACGAGTTAAATCATTTCTTTGTGTATATGTTGTAAGCTGGTCTTAAATATATACTTTTTAACTAGGGTCAGATGAGTTTGATCGTTACTTTAATATTCTATATTCATTGATAAGCCTGGGGAGTTTTATGTTATGACGTATTATGTGACTGTATGCATATGTATGGCAGCATGTATGCATTGATGTGTTTATGGACATAAGAAATGTGTGAATGTGATTTGGAACATTTTTTATAAGCATATTGTGTTAGAAAGACGACGTTGTATAGAAAGAGTACATTAGAAGCCTATGGCACTGACTAAATTATATGATGATCTACTTGTAGTTTGAGTATATGACACTTCAGAAGATGGACCAACAGCACTGATCCAGTAATTAAACATAATACGGGAGACAACCTAATGTTTTGGACCAACAGCACTGATCCAGTAATTAAACATAATACGGGAGACAACCTAATGTTTTGGACGAACAGCACTGATCCAGTAATTAAACATAATACGGGAGACAACCTAATGTTTTGGACGAACAGCACTGATCCAGTAATTAAACATAATACGGGAGACAACCTAATGTTTTGGACCAACAGCACTGATCCAGTAATTAAACATAATACGGGAGACAACATAATGATTTGGACCAACAGCACTGAGCTATTTTATCACTCTGGTGAATGGTTTGTATTGAAAACATTGAGAGAGTACTTTGTATCGTAACTAAAGACACACAGTGCTACATTGCCATACCTAGTTGCCCTTTGACCTTCATCTTAAGGCTGAGTTTGTGTTTGTATATATGTGTTTGTTGGTAGAGCTCTCTCTCTCTCTCGCTCTCTCTCGCTCTCTCTCTCTCTCTCTCTCTCTCTCTCTCTCTCTCTCTCTGTGTGTGTGTTTGTGTGTGTGTGGCTAGCGCATGTGTGGCTGTAAAGAGGAGATCCTGACCTTTATTCATCCCTCTTCCATCATCTACATTCTACATCTTCCATGTATTCCTTCCATCATCTACATTCTACATCTTCCATGTATTCCTTCCCATTTCCCCGCCCACCTCATCCCGTTGCTCCATTGCGATCCAGCGATCAACTTTAGTCTAGACATGTTTGTATGTTGGATAGCTTTATTCTGTTGACATAAGCCACTCTATACAGTTCGCATAGAAATAACTTTGGTAGGGAGAAACAAATCAAATCAAAGTACTTATCAGGACAGTACTCTAGCAGGAACAAAGCAGGAACAAAGCAGGAACTCCTCTAAGAAAAACCACTTTAGGAGACCTGTTGATAAACTTTGTACACGCATGTGGTTACATAGAAATAACGTTAATGAAAATAAACAAATCAAATCAAAGTACACGTACTTCACAGAGCAGTATTCCTGCAGGGCATGTCTTTATAAGACAAACAACTAAAGAAGAACAATCTATGTATCTTACTATGCACACAGCAGCGTGGTATCGTGTGTTGTTTTTTTTTTCTTTTTAAGAAAACCACCGTAAACCCTTTAAAAAAGCGCAGGATTAGCATAATTGAAAAAAAAAGTCAAAATTTACTTCTAATTTTATATTTTATGCATCATCTTGTTTCCATTTACGTAATTTAAAATATCAAAGCCGCCAAAAACACACAAACCGGTAAAGGGCTCAAACTCTCACAGATGCCCGAAAAAAAAAACATCGCACAAAATAGCGGGAAACCCGCAAATCTGGCAATCTAAATGTACACTTATACAGTTAACATTAGATGGCGGAAAACCCGCCGAATTGACCACATTTGTTAACAATTAGATTACACGTAAAATGTTAACATAGAAAAAACGTTATATAAAAAGAAACATATCAAAGTAATTCAGTATGACGAAGTAGGAGGGACTACTATAAGACTAGACACACCATGCGACCTATCTATGTACTTACTACAACTAATATATATTTATAATCGACCAATGCCTGTACCAGTTATGTCAAAATGGTGTTTTGTATTCTTGAAAAAGCTAGTCAAGGACTAGCTTCATACCTGGGAATAAACCACTTGTGTATGTCAAGTCTGTGCGTCAAAAGATGCGTCTATGTCGTTATGTTGCATGTCGGGGTGAGTGGTTAAGTTTCCTGAGTCACTTGACTCACTCGGCACTGAAGAAGGAGAAAAAAAAAACAATATACGATCTCTATAAGTAATGATGTCAATGACGAGGAAGTTTCTCTGTCAACAGAGCTAATTGATTTTTTCCCCCTCCTTTACTGTAAAACTTCAAAATTATAGCCTATCATTTCTTTAACTTGTGAATGTTTGGAAATTACAACAAAAGAGTAGAAACAGTATGTACTCCGGTTGAGCCAAATATTGAAGCCTGTGAAGTTAGTGGAGGCCATTGTTTAAGGATCTTAGCTGAATTTCGAGGAGCGAGTACATTGGTCATGTTTGACAAGACCATTACATTATTACACTGACCTCATTTGACCTGTATTTAGTAACAGCAACAGCTTTCTGGCGGACTTTGCGCTGGCGGAGAAAAAAACCTATTATAAATCATAGGTGGATGCACCCCCCATAAATTCGACGAAGTTAAAGTGTCTTTAGAGGTGCCCATGTAGTATCATATTTGATCTGGCTTTGTTCTGGATAGAGGCCGTCATGTAATGGAGGCACTAGGGCAGTGGTCCCCAACCCCCCGGGCCGCGAACCGGTATCGGATCGTGGAACAAATGTTACTGGGCCGCCAAAGAAACATTATTTTTTTTTCCCGTTTTATTTATTTATCTCGAGATTGTGCAACTTTTCATTGACGAGAAATAATCAACACCCCCCACCCGCCTTCCAGTGGGCCGCAGTGAAATTATCAAACGCTGACCGGTCCGTGGTGAGAAAAAAGGTTGGGGACCACTGGACTAGGGGAACGTCTAGTTTGCATATCCATCAGTAGGGGAGAAAAGACGGAATGAAATTTTATAAACAACAGGATGGCTGAGTAGGGGAAGGGGAAGGGGGGATAACCACTGATGTGATTCTCATTTGAATCTTCTATTCCAGCATCCTGTCACTTTGTCCTCATTACCATCTGGGAGGGAAATCTGTCAGGAAGGGTGTGGTACTGGTCAATAGACCTTAGATGGGGAAACTGGTTACTATTCAGGGCCGAACCTAGGGATTTGGGGGGGGTCCCTGGGGGCTTGGCCTCTTTGAGGGCCTCTGCATTTTGACATTCGACACCATGACATGAGATAATGTACTTAATATTTAATGTGAAAAATTGTTTTGGGGCCCCCGTCAAGCTGGGGCCCGGGGGGACTTTTGAGTTTGGAATCCCCCCTCCCTTCCACCCTAGGTACGCCTCTGTTACTATTCATTAGACTTGGTACTGGTCACTACAGTTAAATATGAAACTGACCTCTACAATTAGATGTATCACTGGTCACTACAATTAGAGGTGGCTCTGATCACTACACTTGAGATGTGGCACTGGTCACTACGATTAGATGTGGTCACTACACTTGAGATGTGGCACTGGTCACTACAATTAGATGTGGTCACTACACATTAGATGTGGTCACTACACTTGAGATGTGGCACTGGTCACTACACTTGAGATGTGGCACTGGTCACTACAATTAGATGTGGTCACTACACATTAGATGTAGCACTGGTCACTACGATTAGATGTGGCTCTGATCACTACACTTGAGATGTGGCACTGGTCACTACATTTAGATGCGGTCACTACACATTAGATGGGGTCACTACACTTGAGATGTGGCACTGGTCACTACAATTAGATGTGGTCACTACACATTAGATGTAGCAATGGTTACTACACTTAAATTGTAGCACTGGTCACTACAATTAGATGTGGTCACTACAATTAGATGTGGTCACTACAATTAGATGTGGTCACTACACATTGGATGTGGCTTTCGTCACTGAAATAAATGTAGCACGTGTAACAACAGTTAGACGTAACACGTATCAATAAAATTAGATGCGGTACTGGTCAATTTACATTAGATGTGACTCGCAATAGCTAAATTTTTTTGTATTACATTTAGCCCTATGTCAAATATTTATCATCAGCCATGGACAAAATATTAATAATAAAAGACAACTGACATTCTATATTCGCATAATCTTTTTTTTCTTTTCCCCCGGACTAATACAACAATGGAAATAGAAACCGAATGGGAATCCCTAGAGTCCACGTAATGCGATCGGCCGACCCCAAAAAAAAAAAACCCAAATTTTCTGTCCATAAGTTGCTTAAAGATAATTCTTCTCATGCGGGTCGGTCACTTCTCAGGGGGTAAATAAAGCGACTTAGTGTGCACTAGAAGAGGACAATGATATGCCATCTCATCTGCGATTGTTTAGACTGAATGTATTTACCAACTGGCTTACATCAATGCTAGATGATCACTATATAGTATGGACCACACGCTAAGGTTAGCAACACACCCGGGGAGGGGGGGGAAGCGTTCAGAAAGAATTGCAGTTTTCCTACATTTATGCCGTTGCATCAATTATTTTTATCAAGTGAGATTTTTTCATTCGTAGCTTGCATGGAGGAGCGCATGATTTTTAACATTATCTCGCCCGTGGATACGATTTTGGGCGCGATCGTCTTGAGATGGGTCCCGTGATATCCACGCATCTATAAGTTGTTTTTTTTTTTAAAGTTAAGCTGCCTGAAGGTATTTTAAATCTGTAAGAGTCCAGTTGAATATCTATGTCATCAGTGAAGCACGGCCGCCTTGAGTGTGTGTGTGGGGGGGAGGGGGCAACCAGAACAGGGGACATCGAGCCTTTGGACAATCTATTTCTTATTTATTTATTTTGATACACGTTTTTTTAGGGGTGGGTGGGGGGGGGGAGGAGTTGGAAGAAGGTCAGAACTGCTCCATAGCTGTAATCTGTCAGGGGGGGGGGGTCTATAATTTCTCAGCGACGGCCCTGAGTGGTGAATCTACAGCCAGTTGCACACATTGCTATGGCGGCGATGAAAGAAATCTCACATCAAAGGCTTCTATTAGCGATGTATAGGGTCTTTAATAATGATAACTAGTCTAGGCCAATCTTTACTTGATCAACTGTGACAGGTGGACGTCTCTTTATACTTTTTACTTGATCAACTTTGACAGATGGACGTCTCTTTATAATTTTTACTCGATCAACTGTGACAGGTGGACGTCTCTTCTCTTTATACTTTTTACTCGATCAACTGTGACAGGTGGCGTCTCTTTATACTTTTTACTTGATCAACTGGGACAGGTGGACGTCTCTTTATACTTTTTACTCGATCAACTGTGACAGGTGGACGTCTCTATATACTATTTACTTGATCAACTGTGACAGGTGGACGTCTCTTTATACTTTTTACTTGATCAACTGTGACAGGTGGACGTCTCTTTATAATTTTTACTTGATCAACTGTGACAGATGGACGTCTCTTTATACTTTTTACTTGATCAACTGTGACAGGTGGACGTCACTTTATACTTTTTACTTGATCCACTGTGACAGGTGGACGTCTCTTAATACCTTATCTTTAATTGTACAACTGTAACAGGAAGATGTCTATTCTTAAATTATTGGTCCTCCAGAGCCATTAGAGACGATAAGATGACACCTGCTCAACTCGGTGGTTGTCCGTGGAGACTTAGCAATGATTGAACACAATTTTCAATGTGTATAGCACATCTGTATTGTTGCCATATGACAGTAAATGAAACATGTTCTATGACGTAATCTATTAGATGTCATTAACTTCCTGCACATACAAAGATGCTGGAAACGCTCAATGGCAGTGATCAAATATATTTTTAATTAGTGGCACACATGCAGCTGTGTCAGCAATCACTCTCGTAAAAGAAAGTCAAGGATTTTGTCACTTAAGATACAGTCACACCTCGCTCAATGCAATGTATTACGGTCCAAGTAAAAATAGCCTCAAACCCAGCAACACTAATTGGATGTCATCTTAAACATAAGTAAAAGACATTTGAAAGCCTATATAAGTTAAATTATGTTTTTACAACATACTGTAAGATAGTTTAGTTTGAATAATATGGGCCCGGCTAAAAAAACGATTAATTAGAACTCGCATTATATCGAAATACCGTTTAACTGACTAATGTCTGTACATGTCTGCTCGAGTACCAAGTCATTAGTCGATAATGTATTGAAGTCTAAATGTAAATAATATTTACAGACAAAACAGTCATATTGATCTTCAATACACTGATCGTTGATCATACATCTTAAACATTGTTCAATCTGCAATCAATTAACAGGATACACCATGTCACAGAATTCAGTTTACCATTCCCTGGGCAGAATGTTTCATAGCGACCGTCTGTAGGAGAAAGCAGCATGAGTCATGAACACAGAATTCAGTTTACCATTCTCTGGGCAGAACATCATGATATCAAATGGCAGAACATGATATCAATTGGCAGAACACGATATCAATTGGCAGAACATGATACCAATTGGCAGAACATATCAAATGGCAGAACATGATATCAATTGGCAGAACATGATATCAATTGGCAGAACACGTTATCAATCGGCCGAACATGATACCAATTGGCAGAACATCATGATATCAATTGGCAGAACATGATATCAATTGGCAGAACATAATACCAAATGGCAGAACATGATATCAATTGGCAGAACATCATGATATCAATTGGCAGAACATAATATAAATTGGCAGAACGTGATATCGATTGGCAGATAATGATATCAATTGGCAGAACATGATATCGACTGGCAGAACATGATATCAATTGGTCGAACATGATATCAATTCCGCTGGTGACATCCATACGGTCCCTCACATCAAGCGGTTCAGTTGATTTGGCCAATGGCCATCTAATGAGCATGAAGCTGAACTCCTACTGGACACCGTGTACGTGACCAGGACTAAAGGTTTCATAACTGCTGACCTCCAGTTGCTCAAATTTTTGGATTTGTGCAAACGAGAACTCTGACTATGTCATGTAGATCCCAGCCAGAGAACAGGGAATTATTTGCTAAATAGACCCCCACCCCCTCCGGCCCCCGCCCACGTCCCCCTCCCCGGTTCATTTATTCTTTTTCTTACGAGAACAGTGTGATATTGTGGCAGCCCCAAGAAGTCTTATGAAGATTGTGAAACGTCCAGTTAAGTAAAACAAAAACGAATAGGGTCTTAGTCTAATTACCATGAAAGGTTTTTCTGTATGGCTATAAATGAGACTAGACTATAGACTGGTTGAGTCGGTTCATAAATCAACATATTGTTTAATGTAGCGGAACAAGGCAAGGTAGATAGTGGGGGCACGGTACTAAACTTCAGTTTGATTGTGGTGGCACAAAACTAGACTTCAGCTTGATTGTTGTGGCACATATACTAGGCTTCAGCTTGATTGTTGTGGCACAATACTAGACTTCAGCTTGATTGTTGTGGCACAATACTAGACTTCAGCTTGATTGTTGTGGCACAAAACTAGGCTTCATCTTGATTGTTGTGGCACAAAACTAAAGTTTATGGTGTGGCTCAAGACCTTTTTTCAAAAACAAAACATTGAAAAGAAAGTAAAAAAAAAAAAACAACAAATTTTCAAAATGTTAAAACAAAAAAAAACTTGTTTAAAACATAATAAGATCACAATTTGATTGAATTAAGTAGCTGTGTTTTATATTTTTATTTTGTAACTGTGCAACCTGATCTCTAATTCAACAATCTAATTTTCGATCTCTACACCTGGATTGATTTTTTGTTTAATTCTTTAATGCATCTCGTGTAGGGCTGTACCGGAATCCGATTCCGGTTCCTGTTGAGCCGGATTCCGGCAGTTTTAACAAAACCGGTTCCGATTCCGATTCCGGTTAAAATGTGCCGGATTTAAGCCGGATTTCTTTGTTGTTTGAAATTTGTAAGAATTTTTTTTAGCGCAACATAATTTTGAAATATTTAGCGCTATACAATTAAATTAAAACAATAACTTCCTTTCTTTCTTTCCTGCATTTTCAAAAATACAATAACGTCGATAGCTTTTAGTTCTATATGTAAGTAAACATATATTAAAAAGGAAGATTTGAATCGTATTTAGTCCAGTAGTAATACGACACCTTACCTTCTGCTACATTTGATTCCGTGTTTTCTATAAACTATATTTAGCTTTAAAAGTTGAAATTCCCCAAAGAGCGGCAAACGATCTACTTTTGAATGTTTACAGTTTTAAAATAGGTAAGTAATTTATTTTACTGCAAATTTTTTTTTAATTTCGTGACTTTTGTCACACGTTTGGATAAAATTCCTCGCATATTTAGATAAATAACTTGAAGATAAATTTTAAAATGAACATTAATGTGATATTGATATAGATTTGAAATGCATTTTCATTGGCGTTTTTGTGGGAAATAGTCAGACAATGATTTAAAGAAAAGTATGAATGAAATAACACAGTTTGGTGACGTCACTATGGAAAACTAAAGAAAAATAAGCTATCGGGTGGGTCCACAGTGTAAATTTATTTTTTTTGGAATGTGTTTATTATTTATTTGTTTGATTGTAATAGAAATCAAGCTAAATTAGATACAGCTGTATTAAAATAAATTTTTAAAACAAAGAACCTGTTATTTTGACAGAGTTATCTTCCTTAACTCAAGATTAGGTAAAGGATTTTAGTTTAGTCACAGTCTTCAAGATCTAAATAGTTAATACTGTTTTTTGCTATCTAGAACTTAAAAACTAAATTTTTATTCTATTTTTTATTCATATATCATTTTTATGTTATGCGAGAATGTATTACCTCGTTAACGTCTCAAGGTCGACGACGAACGGCTACTTTTTCTAATTAGGCATGATATTAAATTAATATTGGGAACTAGTTAACTAGCCCATCTTTATGTGTTTTTTATAGATAGATAAGTCAGCTAAATTTTGCTTTTTAATTTTAACAGATTTGTTTTCATGGCAGACAGGAGAAAAACTAGTTTCATCTGGAATTTTTTTTAAATTTCTGACACAAATGATTCCATTGTAATTTGTCTCAATTGCAATGCAAATATTTCATGAGGAAAAAGACAACGTGAATTTTCCACTTCACCCATGATGACGCATATGAGGTCGAAGCATCCTAAATTGTTTGAACCAGCCAAAAAAGCTGATGATGAATTTAAGAAAGCTGCAGTTGTTGCTGCTTCAGGTTCAGTTACACATTCTCAATCTCAGCAAAATAATACTTCAATGGTTCAGTTATCATTACAAGGTTTCATAGAAAAAGGAAAAGTTTGGGACATCATCTCATCGCAAGCTAAAAGATTTCATGATGCTATAGGAATGATGATTGTGTTAGACATGGAACCATTTCAGCTGGTAGAGAAACCTGGTTTTCTGCATCTTATGGCCACAGCAGAGAAGCGTTATGCGATTCCATCTCGAAAGTATTTCACACAAACAATCATCCCAAATATGTATGACAATGTCTGTAGCAAGTTGCTTAAGTTATTAGAACCTGTCAAATATATTTCATTTACGACAGATACGTGGACAGAAGATAACACCGTCAAATCTTTCTTTGGTCTTACTGCTCATTGGATTAATGAGCAGTTTGAAAACAACAGCTATGTACTAGAATGCAGCCCACTTGATGATTCCCACACTGGGAACAACTTGTCACAAGAGTTTAATAACATGTTAGTCAATTGGAAGATTAATAGAAACCAATGTCATGCAATCATACGTGACAATGCTAGAAATATTGAAAAATGCTTCAGTATTTGTGAACTACCAAGCTATGGATGCTTTGCACATTCACTGCAGTTAGTAATTAGAGAGGGTTTGCTCAGTCAACGAAACGTAAGTGATATCATTGCATCTTGTCGACAAATTGTTGGCCACTTCAAACATTCATCATCTGCCACAGCTCGTTTGCATGCTATTCAACACCAGCTGAATCTTCCACAGCATCAATTGATCCAAGATGTGAGAACACGGTGCAATAGCACCTATTATATGTTAAGCCGATTATCAGAACAGAGACAAGCAATAGCATTATTTGGATCTGAAGACAACAAAATTCAATCTTTGTCAGCTAATATGTGGTCAATTTTGGATGATGTAGTTCGACTTCTAACACCATTTGAAGAAATCACAAAAGACATAAGTGCTGAAAATGCCAGAATCTCAAGAGTCATTCCACAAGTTCATGTTCTTCAGACAGTATTAACAACAGATGGTGGTGATGATGGTGTTAGAACTATGAAATTAGCACTATTAGAATCAACAAAACGTCGATTTGACAAACTCTGGACTGAACCTGCATATGTCGTTGCAACATTGCTAGATCCTCGATTTAAAATGACCTTCTTCTCCATCACTGATCATAGTTTGGTTGTGAAGGCATTTCTCTTAGAGGCATCCACAAAATATATAATTCCAAGAAGTCAAACTGACAATCAAGCGGGTAATCCAGCTATCAACCCCACCTCACCATTAGCATTTGGTGAGCCTGATCCTAAACGTGTGATGCTCAGCAAAGATGCATCTATTTGGGAACATATGAACACGATTACTGCACTGGCAATAAAAAGTGAGCCAATCTCTTCAGTAGAAAATCAAGGGATTGAAGTTGAACTTAAACAGTATCTAAATGAGCCTTTAATTCCACGATCAAATGACCCACTGCAATGGTGGAAGCAAAATCAAATGCGCTTTCCTGGTCTGGCAGTCATGGCATGTGCATACCTTAGTCCACCACCCACCAGTGTTGCATCTGAAAGACTGTTCAGCACTGCAGGAGGAGTCATGACAGAGCACCGTTCATCTATGTTGCCTGAAAATACTGAACGTTTAATATTTCTCAAGTACAACAGACGTTTGCTGACTAGCACTGACTGAATCAGGACCATATTTAGAAAATGGTTTCAAAAGGGATGGACTTGAAAAAAATGTCTGTTTATTTTTTATTTTTGTTTTGTGAATACAACAATACATATGAGAATGTGTAAAATTGTGTTTAAAACAGTTTTTTGTATACCTTTAGACATTTCAATTTTTTATTTTTTTTTTTTTTAATTTAAAATTTTAATTATATTTTTTCATCATCGCCTTGGGTTAAATTTGATTAATGTATGATTGAGGAAGAGTTACTATTTTATTTGGTAAAATCCGGTTCCTGTTCCGATTCCGGCAGGATTGAAATATTAAATCCGATTCCGGTTCCGGTACCTGCAGGATCTAAAAATTGCAATCCGGTACAG